>OX377206.1:43995393-44034642 GCA_947396885.1 Heligmosomoides polygyrus polygyrus
TTGAATGGTTCGGCTAAGAGTAGCGAAGACCGTAATCTGGGCCAGTAAGAGCGGGGAGAAAATCGACCGTTATTGTTCTAAGTTTGACACGCGGGTGTGTTTTGAGCGCGATAACTCTGCAAATTGTGAACCTTTCCTGTTGCAGCTTGTGGGTTTTGTAGGCAGCAAAAAGTTCTTGTAGCTTGCTTCAGTACAGTAACGTAGCTCATGATTGGACAAAGTTACAGCACTGCGAAAATGCAGGTTAGCCTTGTGTGGCACGATTTTTTCCAATTTCAGTCGACCCCTGCGGGAAGACGCGGAGAGCTAACGGCCTACAAATGCGTTGGCTAGCAGCATACTAAAGGTGCTTTACGATGACGTGCTCAGAACTCCTCAATTATCTAAATTGCCTTGACCTCAGTTGCCAGTTTAAAGCGTCGGAAAATAGCGGTTAGACTGTCAATACTGCTGTGCCAAACGAGGTTAGGTAGATCAGTTTTATTGAGCGGCCTAACGTTTCGACCTGTTCGTCGTTTTCGGAGGCCTAAAAGTGGTTCAAGACTTTAGATTTGTTACTTACCCGACCAAGCGCCTTACCCCCCCCCCCCCCCCCTTTCCGACATCGTCCTAGGTGCCAAAAACGGTTTTTCGTTTTTGGCACCTAGGACGATGTCGGAAAGGGGGGGGGGTAAGGCGCTTGGTCGGGTAAGTAACAAATCTAAAGTCTTGAACCACTTTTAGGCCTCCGAAAACGACGAACAGGTCGAAACTTTAGGCCGCTCAATAAAACTGATCCACCTAACCTCGTTTGGCACAGCAGTATTGACAGACTAAGAAAAATGCCGAGGTTTTACGAAGAGAGAACTTGGAGATAGCGGTTAGAGTTTCGTTCGCTCTTACTCGCCAAGATTTGAGTTTTCGACACTCGCAATGGAACCTTTCTGTTCAGCATGAAAAGCGCCATTGAGTGGTGTCAATATCGACTGATTTTGGAAACATCGATTTTTTGACGGTTTCGCATCGAGGACGAGACCGCTTAAGGCCGCGGCAGGGGGATGATGACGTCATCGAAAATTCCCGAATCGGCAGAAGTTTGGTACCATTCGATAGAGCTTTACGTGTTGAATTGAAAGGTGTTATTGAGTTTCGGAAAAACTGTGATCTGGGTGAGTAAGAGCGCAGGAAACTTTAACCGCTAAGCCCGCCACCCTAAAATGGCAGCTGGTACTAATTTAATAAGCTAGGGAGTTCTGAGCACGTCATCGTAAAGAACCTTTAGTGTTCTGCTAGCAAACGCATTTGTAGGCCGTTAGCTCTCCGCGTCTTCCCGCAGCGGTTGACTGAAATTGAAAAAAAAATCGTAAAACTCGTACCACACAAGGCTAACCTGCATTTTCGCAGTGCTGTAACCTTGTCCAACTTTGTTGGTACAGTTCGATAGAGCTTTTCGAGCTGAACAGAACGCTTCCACTGCGAATTCTGAAAACTCAAATATGGACGAGAAAGAGCGCTGGAAACTTCACCGCTGCCCTCCACCGCTCTAAATGTTAGATGGGGCCGAAGCAGCTTAGGCAGCAGGGGAGTTTTGAGCATGCCATCGCAAAGTGCCTTCAGTATTCTGCTCTCCTGCGCACTTGTGGGCTGTTGGCTCATCGCGTCTTCCCGCAGTGATCGACTGAAATCGGGAGAAAAATTAGGCCACACAAGCCTCACATGCATATTCACACCGCTATAATTTCCCCTTTTTAGAAGCTACAACGCTGTACTTCGGCGGACTACTAAACCTCTCTGCTGCCTACGAAACCCACGAGCCGCAGCCGGATCGATTCGATCTCGACAGAGTTACTGCGCTACGTCATCGAAATCGTCACCGCGCGTGCAATTTGCGAGCTGTCGCGCCCACTCGATTAATAGGCCCGATCCTATATACATTGTTTACGGCGCACTCCTAGGTTTCGCCGGAACAGAGTACAGCAATTTCTGAGTAGGCCGGCCGCAAATTTGTGATAAAGCTCCCCAAACGCTCACTCTACAAGCTCTCCCGCTCTTCTCGATAGATAGGTTCCATCCAATATGCATAGTGCACAGCGCACTCCAAAGACTAGCTGGACAGTCTTAGAGCAATTCCTGGGTAGAGCGGCTAGGAATTTCTGATAAACTCCCCAAAGACGCACTCTACAAGTTGTCGCGCCCACTCGATTGATAGGTCCGATCCTGTATGCATTATGCACGGCGCACTCTCGAGGAATTCCTGGCATGTCAGAGAACTTCACGCCATGCTTGAGATACTCCGAGAACATGTAGGTCTCCGAAAATAAGCTTCTCCAATCGCAAAGAGCCCGTTAAAGTCATTTTTGCCCACCCACTGCGTAAATGCGGTGTTCTGATAACTTGCATACACTGCTGCGTAGATCTCGAAGAGACAAATCGAACGGTACCAACCGTTTCTCAAAAAACCTAAAACTGAAGGAGTTATGAGCATGCAACCGTTTTCGACGACTTGCTACCGGCAACTCGTCCGCAGCCGCCCTTCGCAATGGAGCACCATTTTGAACGAAAAACTAGCCTTTGAAAAAATTCGCTTGAACTTTGAAATTTTTGGCAATTTTTTAACGCTTTCTGATAGAGCTTGAACTGCTGAACTCAAAAATGTGCTTGCTTTTGCAATTGGTTAACTTTGAAAGAAGTTATTTCGAAAGGCCGAAAAAGCCGGGAAAATGCGGCTTTTTCGGCATTTTTGAAAAGGCTACGGCCACAACTGTATGTGTTTTCTACAATTGTATTTGTTTCATCGTTTACTTTAGGTGTGAAGCTCCATGAAAACAGAAGTTTTGCTTTTAATCGAATAAAAAATCGCCACTTCTTGGAAAAGGGCATGGCGCATCTCTTATTTTGAAACTTCAAAATTGAATTTTATAAAACTCCAATCAATGTGTTCACTTATTGGTTAGGTGAATTAAAACTTCAAAGAAAGTCATACTGAAATTTACTTTGGACAAAACTTGATTTGGGAGATGTTCAGTTTTATTTTTATTTTTCAGAAGATTTTTTGAGTTCTTTATATTCTTTATTACAAGTGCTTCGACATGCCTAACCGTGTGTCTCGCAATTGCGCACTTCGCGCGACTTTGCGACATCACTGACCTAAGCGAAAGTAGTTTTTGTAAAACATAAAATTCGCTAAGGTATAGGATCTGCTGCGCACTTTATTGGCTTCAGTCCGTTCACCACTTCCGTGCGTTCGCCATAGACATTCTCTCCGGACCGTCCAGTAACGCCATTAATTGTACTGCGCAGTACTTATGCTTTCAGGTGGCTCATCCGCAACCGTTCTCACCCCCAACAGCTTGTGTTTCTTTATATCGTTGACTCGCCTTCCGATTGCGGACGCCAGGTTCCCCCTCACTCGTTTCTTCTTGCTGGATCTAATTGCTGGCCGCCTTTCCTGGTCTCCCTAACCCTCCCTGGATCCAACTCCTGGCCCACTTCCTTGTTTCCACTATTGACCCCTACTGGTCTCTTCTTGCTAGTTTCCCCATCCTGGCCGCTCCTCCGGGTTGTTCATTTCCTTTCTGGTAGCTCTCCTAGTCCACCCTAGAGGTCCCCCTACTTACCTTCTCCACCAGCCCTTTAGTAGTCCTCCCATGCTCATGGCAGAAGTCGGTCACATATTCGGAATCAGGACGCTCAGAAACGCACGTAATTGCCGCTGTCTTTTCTAACCTGCGTGAGATGCGCCACATCATCTACAGCGCAGGCAGCTAATTCGATCATATAGTGAGTTTTTTCAAAATCGACGTGCCGAACACGTTCTTCGTCGTTCCGGTAGGGGGAGACTAGTAGTGGAAGACCAGTACCAGTAATGGGGACGATTTCCACTAAGGGGGACCAATGCCAGTAATGGGGACCAGTTCCAGTAAGGGGAGACCATTAGTGAAGCACAGTATAAGTAAAGGTAGGGGGCAGCAACGAGACAGCAGTATCGATAAGGGGGGGGGGAGGGGGAGGGGGGGAGAGCTGTAAGGGCGGCCCATAGAGAAGGACAGAACGGGGAATAACGGGGAACCAGCAAGGCGGGACTAACCAGGGAATGCCTCCAGCTTCCCATAGAACTTCGGGACGAGACCTATGCCTCGTGAAAGAGCTTGAAATGCTGATTACAAATATGCCCCTCAAATTTGCTAAATGGATCTCCTAAGCGAGTACTGCCCGGTGAAAGATCGAGTGGGCAACTTTGTGTTGCCAGCGCACATGAAGCGATGGGGGGGGGGGGGGGAGCGTTGCGTAATCAGCGCAGCAATTATGAGGGTGCCAGTGGCGGCGGCGACGCAGTAGAGCTGTTCTCGCCTTTCAGGAAGACGATATCATGTTCGGTCCCATCGGTGCTGGTATTTTTGCACTTTGTCACTTATCGTCAGAGACACCCTTTATCCCCATTTCCCACACATTTCTGAACAAACGCCTACCAACAACAATCTATGTATACCTTTTCCGAGCTTTTCGAAATGGAATGATAACAAGTTTTGATTATCACGTATGGAAAGTCAAAATCTGATGCCAGATTCGTGATCAGCGCCCCTAACAGCACAATAATAATATCATAATCCTTGTCGACCAAGGGTGATGAGCGAAATGCGAAGCCATTCAGGGTGAAAACCGATTGAGTGTGCTACGCTGTGGATAGGCTACATAGCAAACCAAAATATCGATCTTGTTACGTTCAATTGTTTTTTAGCAGTAAAGGGAAGCACTAGTTTTCACCTTGAGAGCTCCATTTTTCGCATGCACATTTTTTGCAATCATTCATGATTGTTAAAGGTTGATACGTCGGTAGCCATTCCAACAAGTTGGACATGTAAAGTCTCCGTTTACGTAAAGAAGAAAATCCGTTATTTCAATCTGGAACCGCCTTTTCATCTTGAAACGGCACGGCTGTGTTATTTGGGGTGCTGCTCGCGGGTATGGCAGTTCCCGAATTTCCGCCTCCTTATGGCAGGTTAGGCCAGTGTTATACTCCCGCGGGAGCATCCGCGGAAGGGCGGGAATCGCGCCGAGATCCCTCACCTGGCCAATCGCCGCGCCCCGCCACGCCCGCCGTCCGCGGTGCACCCCTAGTCCGCGGACGTTCCGCGGATGGTCCCGCGGGAGTATAACACAGGCCTTAAGGTAGATATGAATAAATGAGGGTGATGAGGTCATAAGCACGAATTTCGCCCGGACTTTGTGCATGACGATTATTTAGACCTGGTTACGAATCTGGCATCAGATTTTGACTTACCGTACGTGATAATCAAAATTTGTTATCAATCCATTTCGAGGACTCGGAAAAGCTATATGATTGGTTGTCTGGCGTTTGTTCAGAAATGTGTAAAGGATGTCTCTGACGATAAGTCACAAAGTGCAAAATCACCAGCACCGATGGGTACCAAGCCTTTCGCTGAACTGCAAGACGAGAACACTACCACTGCGCCTCCGCCGCAACTAGCAACCTTGCTAACGACTGGGCTGATTGCGCAACGCTCCGCCTATCGCTCCATCAGTGCAGTCGACACACACTTGCTAACTCAATCTTTCACCGGTCAGTACTCACTTAGGAGATCCATTTAGCAAATTTGGAGGGTATATTTGTAATCAGCGTTTCAAGCTCGTTCGCATGCAATAGGTCGTCCCGAAATTCCATGAGAAGCTGAAGGCATTTTCTGGTACGGGGGAACACTGAGGACTAAGGAGGGAGGGGGGAGGAGGAACCAGTGAAAGGGCAACTAACTAGTAGGAGAGATCAGTAAATGGGATCACTGCTTACTCACAGTATCAGAAGAGGTGTCAAAGATAGATCAGGCAGTGGATATCAATCGATATTATAGATTTTCTCTCGGGTTTAACCGATGAAGGTGGGAGTTAACGCGTCGCGTTGACGACAATATCGCTCAATGGTGCGCGGCGGTGTATTATATCAACAAGAATGATATGCGCTCCATCCAATCTTCGTCCAAAGAGGTTATTCAGAATGCTGAACACGATGCCGATGTCCTTTTGGACGATTACGGTCGGTTTCCATCCTAATCGATAGTCGTGTCAGGACCGACTTTTTAATTCAGCTACCCAGTAGGTGGACATACTGTTCAAAATTTATGAAAATTTAATTTTTTGAGGAAAAATAATGTATTAAACTTGTGTTAAAGAGCAGGAAGGCGATCATTTTTTAGTGTCAAAAAAGAGATTACGCCATGCCATCTTCCAAGAGCTCGCAATTTTGATTCGATTGATAGTAATTTCTGTTCGCATGGAGTTTGACACTTGTTAACGATACAACGAAAAGCACTGTAAACAACACACTATCCTCACTTTGATGGTTAATGTAGGCGGCATTCGCAGTACCAATCGAATAAAAGTTGCGGCGAAATTTTTGCATGCATGGCGCGACCTGGCCTTTCAATGCGCTGTATGCCTGCTTGTTTGCTGTGCTTTAAGGCAAATTTTGATTTATTATTTTTTCTTAAAATAAAAAATATCACACTATATAGTAACGCGCCAAGCGATGAGTCATAACATCGATTGGCGGTGCCGCAAAAATTAGCCATAAAATAGGGGGAAAATCGGCGGGGGGGGGGGGGGAGGGAATTATGGCAGGAAAATAGCGAAAATACACATACGTCTTCTCCCTGCCTAGGAACTTAGGCCCTGGGGCAATCAAGGTCGCTGAACACGAAACTGACGTTTGTTTTTGATCAAACTGTCGATTTTTGTGATCATGTATTGATTACATGATCGATTTTTGTCCAGGCGGTAGGAAACTTTAGCCCTAGGAGTAGTCGAGGTCGCACAACACGAATCTGGAGTTCGCTTTTATTTATTTACTTATTTAATTGCACACTAGGGTGCACTACAACGCCAACGAAGTCGACAAACAAACTAGCCGTTAAAAGCGACAGTAGAATGAACGAACACTTACATTAAAATTGGAACCATTGCCAGTATTTATTTATTTTTGAACTATCGATCGCCATCAATCGATATTGATCAAATTGCGGGCGCGAAAATAGCCAAGAATACCCAAAGTCTTCTACCTGCCTGGAAACTTCAGCCCTGGGGTAATCGCGGTCCCTCAACACGAATCTGGAGTTCTTTTTTGAAGTATCGATCGCCATCAATCGATATCGATCAAACTATCGCTTTTTGTGGATGTCGTCCAGGCGATCCGAAACTCTAGCTCTGGGGGTAGTCGAGGTACGATTCTTAAGTTTGTTTTTGTAGTATCGATCACCGTCAATCGATACTGATCAAATTGCGTGGCGCAAAAATAGCGGGAAATATCCTGACGTCTTCTACGTGCCTAAGACGTCGTTCAATGTGCCTGGGGATTGGGAAGTCGTGCCGAGGACGTCATCCGCTAGGAGGGATCATTGAGGGGGCCAGCACCAGTAATGGGAGACCGTTTCTACTATATACCGTACGTACTGCGAGCCTTTTGTACACCTAAGTAGGATAAAATCTGTACAAGTAGAGCAGGTAGCTCGAAGTGATTGTCCTTAGCATAGTGAAGCTGCAACATCGCGCGAAGCGCACATGTGCGAGGCACGCCGATAGGCGTGACGGGGAACTTGCAAAATATAAATAATATTAGATAAATAAATAAGAAATAATAAAATTATAGAACTATGGGGGGAGTAATCGACTTCGCCCCATGGCCCAAACGAAAACCGCTCTCGTCGTCAGCGTGTTAAGTGACTGTGGTCGTCGACGGAAGGCCTTCACACAGGTAAGAAGTTTCGGTCCGAGAGCCAATATCGATCGATTCAATCGATTTCCTCACCGGTTATTTCGGTTTGGGAGACGCGCGGGTATTATGGCTGACGGAAGTGCTTCACAGCAGCTGGAAAGTTTCAATCGAAAGGCCAATATCGAGCGACATTGTTGATTGCACCTTGAAAGTGACGTTGCCTCCGATCCGATTTTTATGTAAATGGTTCCTGCCCAAGTAGTCCATTGGGTTCAGATCCAGCGAGTTTGAGGACCTTCCTAGAAAATGTTTCTCAACCCACAGAATCAGATAATCTTTTAGAATAAAATTCTGATGAATACCGGAGATTTCGCCCAAATTTCGGCTAGGGGGGTTATTTGGGGTGCTAATCACGAATATGACATCCGTTTTTCGTTTTACGCTGGAGTACGGTAGGTTATGGTATTTGCGGGTGACAGCAATCCGTCCTGAAGCGCTCTTTACCGGCAACCTACCGTACTCCAGCGCAAGACGAAAAACGGATGTCATATTCGTGATCAGTGCCCCAAATAACCCTCCCAGCCGAAGTTTGGGCAAAATCGATGATCATGACCTTGGCAGCCATAGGGACCCGTACCCATCATAACCTACCCTACTTCAGCGTAAAACGAAAAACGGATCTCAGATTCGTGATCAGCACCCCAAATAACTCCTCTAGATGAAGTTTGGGCGAAATTTTTTTTTCGACCTCTCCTAGACCCGTGGAGTTGTGAAAGTACAATAGTGCCGCGGATGCCATGTATGTTGACGGTCCGAGGTCGGTCAGTTTTTGTAAAGAGATGATGGGTCCTCGTTGCTTGTACTGCGCCGCAATCCCGCTTACAGTTCTGCCGTTGATGTGGACTCTTCCTACAGTCTGGTCGAAATCCTTCGCTCGATGAGAAGATGAACGCATAGCGCGCTGAACGTTGGTCCGTCGATGTGGAATTTGTACGTGTATAACATCTCCTTGCAACGGCAATCTGTTCTCAGGAACCACTTTGGAAACAACTTATCATTACGCCCTTTTAGACTTTGCTTTTGAAGTAGGGCAAATCTCATGTGCAGCATTAGAAATCACGTTTTGCTTTCCATGCGGTTTTTTGTTACAGTTATACTTGTCTACTGTGAGGAAAAACTAGAAACATATGTGGTCTATCTCGTTGTCTAACTCTTTGCTCACATTCGTGAGCTCACCTAATACTCACCCTAGAGGTGCAGATGGCATTCATTTCAGATCTTATTTGCAAATAATGTGTTAATGGCTGTTGTCGTCGCGTTTGCACAGCCTAACCAATACGATGAATGCATGCAAGCATGGGAAAACTCCGTAGTACGCGATAATTCAATTAGAAAATCATCCACGGCAAGGAAAACTAAACTTATTTCACCCCCGCACGTGATACGGGGCCACTCGTCGTCAATGTGTGCCGGTAGAATTACAGCTAAGTCTCTCTTATTTTGATAGCGTCTTTCAAGGTTGATTGCAGTTGTGCGCGTTGGTTTGGAGTCAGCGTTTAGTTGCCGCCAGCTAAAAACTGGTTGCAAAAAGAACTGAACTCTCGCATAACTACTTGCACAGCTGTTGAAAGGCCGTCAATAAGACCTTGCTTTGAACCAATAAAGATAATCGATAAAACCATCAATGAACAACTTGGCATTATCGAGGTGTCTTGTCATAATCGTGGACATTTTAAAAGGTACCCATAAGGACCCATGAAAATAAAGGGATGGCAAGCTATTAGGAGAAATGTTGACCTCCAAACTCGCCCTCTGCGCGTGCAGCGCTGCAACGACATGCCCTCACAACCAGTGAGCTCCACCTTTCGCTTACAACTTTTGTGGAATGCATGTGCGAGCCAACTCAGCATTGCAAAACGCAACTATAACCACTCCTTAAGAAAACTCAAACTAAGAAAATTTTTCTACAAAAATTCAAAACTTACACCTGGATTGTCAAAATCGATATCATTCTGCGTGAAGGACTTGATCACAAGGGCTGACAAGACGAGCAGTATCATGTCTAAATCAACCAACTATGCTGGAAGATGCCACTCGAACAGGAATTTTATCCGAAATTCAGCTGCGAACCAACTCAGAAAAGTGCAGCATAAACGGCTAATCGGTGTTGACAGTGTGTAGCAAATGAAAATTCTCCAGAGACGGTGATTCGCTCAGAAGATATGCCAGTCGCGAGAGAGCGTTGCTAGCAAATGTTGTGGGGAGCGCAATAAAGACAGCACGAAACCGGAATGGTCGCAACGGCCAACTGCTGGTGCAACATCACAACACACTTGCGACACTTGTAGGCATAGAGAGCAATGCCCAAGTGGGTGCATGACGAGAAAGCGATGACAGCGAACGCCGAAGAGGCGACGGCGTGGCTACGGCGATACCAATCGCCACGCATGTGCTGGTCTACGAAGTGAGTTGTGGGCTGCGTTACGGATCTCAGTCGTGGACGGAGCCCCGCCGACCGTGACGGTGGTGTGTGTGGACCGACAGATCGAACCCGTTATACGCGCCTAGCCCCACAATCACTGTCGTCAGCAGACCGTTCATTCGCCATGCATCACTGGGCTCACCTCCGTCGCCTCGAGTGTGCGCGTTTCGTCCATGCAACGTTGTCCGCAAAAGGGTTTAGCGCACTCGACGCAACCAGCTGTTCCGGGGAGCGTCACGCACTACATCTCCACCGGCACTGGAAGATCCACGCAGTTACCTGTTACCAAGCCATCGCCCTGGTAATCGAAACTGGGTCTAGCGTGGGGTTCGGTATTTGCCAGAAATCTACATTCGGAGAAGACATGACACCAAGGGTAAGCGGATTAACCGTTAACTGTTAACCGTTACCCGGTTTACGGGGTTGGGGAGGGTGTGGCCGATCCGTTTTGTTGTTCCTTACCCGGCCATTTCGGGCCGGATAACGAACAAAAAAATTAGATGACTGCTCACGTTTGGGCGCGATGTTGGACGGTCTCTTTAGAATACCGCATATGCAATCATAAGAGTGACTATGAGGCATAACAGAAGTCATTGAAATCCAGAAGTGTTAGGCGAGGCGTTTCCTTGTTTGGGCACAAAATACACACATAGTTGCACACTAACCCTCCAGAATCAAGAATCTTGTACCATACAACTATGAGACTTACTGAACATTTGGCTGACCATCGTCTTATTACCGCAAATCATGCGCAGAACAGGGAAACATGCAAGCCGCCTTCTTCGAGGAGAGGGAATAGCGCATCAAAAGAAGAATTCTTTAGCGCCAACCTCCACCTTAACGGTTTCACGACTGTAGAGTGCTGGATTTGATTGCATGCGGCAGTGGTCTTCTTAATAGTAATAGACTATTGTAATGTAATGCACTAAATGAGGGATGTGCGAAAATTTTTCTGGAAAAGCGGAAGACGAAAGGCGGAACGGAAACGCACAAAAATGGCCGGAAACCGGAATAGGAAACGCGAAAACGGAAATGCCACATGTTCGCCATTTTTTCAAAAGTGCATCTGAAATAGCGTCAGAAACGGATCGTATTGCACTTTTTTTTGCTCAGAACTTTGCGAGCAGCAGAATCCTCCACAGATTAATGCTCATCCTCATCATTACATAACATAACGAAGCATGAATTCATAATATTGTTATGATAACCTTTTAGCTACGGCTAGGACAATAAACGAAAACAAATTCAGGGTCCTATCCCACTACTTCTCACTATTTCAGCATGCAGTCTTTCAATATCTAGTTCCTTCGACTGGTTTTTCGAACCCTTTTTCGATGCTGATATTTTTTGAACCGTAGACTTAACTAACTTAGCCACTTGAGGTTACTTACAGACCCGAATTTAAAAAACTGACTCTGGTGAAGTTTAAAGCTGGAGTAGCCACCTAGGCCATTTCTCAACCAGAAAAAAGATTCCTCTCAACATTTTTAGAAGCCTGTGGCATCATGGACGACGTAGTGACTGTACAGATATCTGCATACTCAGCATTAGCAGTTACATTGGGATCACCAAAACTAGTACTCACCAGGGAAAGGTCTCAGGCGTAGGTCTGAACGCCTGAGACCCTTCCCTGGTGAGTACTAGTTTTAGGAATGGATGGAGCGGAGTTTTAGGAATGGAGGGGAATGGATAGTACTACCAGAATCTCCATCCTTCATGTAGTAGAAAAACATGTTACGTTTTTGCTGAGTCCTTGAACCCAAAGAGCTACGGTCCCTCAAAGGCGGGATGCAGCAGCGAACCGTCAGCACGTGTCCACGTGCATGCGTGCGCGCGCTGTTGTATGGGACGCGGCGAAAGTCATTGCGGCATGCGAGTCGATGGCTCGGTAGGTTGAGCGGCTGCTTCAAAGGTGCTAGACCAGATGTTCGACTCCTGTGCTATTCACTATTTTTGCATTTTTTCATAACCGCTGTCTCGTTCAATTTGTCCTACACATCTCCTACACATTTATTTCACTCTAATGTCAAAAGGGTCAGATTCGTGATTAACACCCCGTGACCTCGACAGCCTTAGTCACCCGTATCTCCTGTAACCTACCGTAATCGGCCAAAAATTCAAAATCGGATATCAGATTTGTGATCAGCACCCCAAATAACCTCCTGGGGAGGTTTAGGCGGATTTTTTTCGTCCTCTCCTCGACTTCTGAAATCGTGAAAGTACAGTATCGTCGGCAAACATTCGCCAAAACGCGTCCGGCGGCGGATTAATCCGCCGTTTGCGCCGCTTTGCCATAACTCGCTTCAAAGTCGATTATATCCAATGAAATGCATATTGTTGGAATCAGGACGACATGGTCTACCCAACGGCCATGTACGTCATTCCATCCATTCTCAACTGCCGTTTTTTCATTTTCGCTAATTAGTTACAACCGTATCAGTTTCGTTCTAGGGCTGATTTTTGCTAAATTTTTCGATTGTGAGGTGTGGATTACAAATATGGGTTTTAGTCTTACTTTGATCAAAAGTAGGACAGTAATCAGCTACCAAACTGACAGTGCGGCGTTCCAAGAGACATGGCCTGCAAGGGCTACTTCACGTGTATGGATCTGTGTTTCCACGAGGCAGATCAGTATGAAAGCTGGAAAAGTGGTCAGACACCATGCAGAGATGCTATCTCACAAACACGATGGAGCTGGCAACTCAGGGCTCGGAGTTTCATTCCCTTGAAAACGCAGTTTCCTTCAAATCCGTCATTGAGATTTGACACTGACGTCGGTACACACCTCGCAGAGGAGTTCCTACCATCTAGCAAAACCCATATGTGCAATATCATTCAAAAAAAAATCTTCACTAGACCTCAATCTCATTTATTACTTGAGACAAGTCCGATACTGGAGCCCAGACTGTTGCCGTAACTGCGTGACCTGACCTGCCCCACCAAGCATGACCTTTGGACGTACAATCGCTGTTCGTCTCCTCTCACTACTCACGCTAACCGTTTGTACTCCTTAAAATGTCGACTACTGATGACAAGTGCTTTAATTACAAAAATTTTTCTGAACCTCGTTTCGAATCTACGGCCGAGTTGGAACCGGAGGGTTAACTTGTCAGGGAATAAATGCCTTCCATCTGTAGGAAACAACATCAGAAAACGAAATTGTACCTCACAAAAATTTACGACAAAAATCAACCAAAAATTAAGACTTTCCACAACCTTCCCGATTTACGACAGTTCAAGTGTAGACAACAGCAATCTCTGACTTCGACGGTCCTGTTTGTAGGATTAACTTCTCACGGAAATAGTTTTCTTCTGTCAAAAGGAAAAACTTTAAAGTGTTGAGAAAGATTGAACTGTTATGCAGCGATATTCTGTGTGATCACTGGGGTTTTACTATTTGGACACTTTTTTGGAATAGGAAAAATCGAGACCCAGATTATATTGAAGCTTGTTTCAAAAATCCATAATTTTTCACTATATAACGAGCAAAACTTGAGTCTATTTAAGGACAAAATTTTAGTTATATATGCTGTCTGCTTTAGGAAGAAAATAATTTTGTTTTCATCACCTGTACCACCTTCGTCCCGTTGATCATCGAATTGCTCGAGCGGGTGCCAGCAGCGTCTCCATTCGTCCCTGTCGCGTGCCAGAGTGGTCCAATGGATCCTCCTCGCTCAACGGACACGAAGAGCGTCATATCGGTCATTCAGGGCTTTAACGAAGAAGTGGCTCAGGGCTTTAACGACGACCAACGCGTTGGTGGGCGTCCTGGTGTTCTTTTGACATCCCGCGAAATCCAGTCGGTGATGGCTCTCGTCCAGCGGGTGTCTGCGAAGCGCATTACGTGGCCGGCCCACCTACTTTTCGACAACTTGGCCCACGCGACAGCGTCTCTGATCTTCGAACGTCGGCGAAACTCGGAACTCCGGAGGCCTTCTCTCACTTGCGTGAGTCGTGTCACTCCGAGCATCGTCCTCTCAATTTCACGCTGCGCGACGCTGATTGCGTGTTCATCCTGCTTTCGTATAGCCCAGGTCTCTGAGGCGTATGTTAGGGCAGGAAGAACAGTGGAGTCGAATATGTGGGCACGGAGTCGGACGTTCTTCGTCTTCATCGCGGCTTCTTCGACGCTCTTGAAAGCTCTCCAAGCCGCTCTTTTCCTCCTGCTCAGCTCTGGTGCTAGGTCGTTGGCCATGTTGACTTCGCGAACCAGATACACATAACTGGAGCATTCGGAGATGTTCGTTCCGTTGAGCGAGAATGGGGCATCAGAAAATCATCCGTTCCTCATTAACAACGTCTTCGTAAGATTCAGCTGCAGTCCAAAGTTCCCACATACACGATCGAAGTCGGCCAGCATTCGCTCCGCCTGGCTGATGCTCGGTGTTATGAGCACGATGTCGTCAGCGAAGCGAAGATGATGTAGTTGCCGGCCGTCGATCTTCACTCCCATGTCTTCCCATTGTAGTCCGCGCATGACGTTTTCGTGAATGGCGCTGAAGAGCTTCGGGGATATGATATCCCCTTGCCGAACCCCTCTCTTCACGTCGATGACGACGTCGTTGTAGAATGGTGAGATCTTGGTCGTGAATCCACTGTACAGCTCTCGAAGGACTCTGATGTACTGAGTAGGAACGCACTGAGTGAGCAGGGCTTCAATGACCGCTTCAGTTTCGACAGAGTCGAATGCCTTCTTCAAGTCGATGAACGTAAAGCAAAGCGGCAGCTTATACTCTCGCGACACTTCGATGGGCTTCGTAATGGTGTGTATGTGGTCGATCGTGTTGAATCCTCTCCGAAATCCTGCTTGCTCGCATGGCTGTCCTTCGTCCAGCGTTCTGCTGATCCTATTCAGGATGACTCGAGTGAACAGCTTGTAGACTACGGACAGCAGACAGATCGGGCGATAGTTGCCAATGTCGTGCACGTCTCCCTTCTTGTACAGCAAAACGGTCCTGGTGGTCTTCCACTGAGATGGAACCTTGCACTCCGACAGGTAGCGCGTGAAGAGCCGCGCCAGAGTGTTGATGAGTGCTGGCGGGAGGTCCTTCAGGTGTTCGGGTCTGATCCTGTCGGGACCGGGTGCTGTACGTTTCTTCACCGACGAGATGGCGTGTCGGATCTCGGAAGGGAGAACAGAGGGGACGACGTATCCATCCTGCGGAAGATGGCATGGAGGCAGGTGGACGTGGCTATCGAAGAGATCGGAGTAGAAATCGTGGATGACCTTCTCCATGGTCCTTCTGGAAGAGATAACAGTTCCGTCGGGACGTCGGAGAGCGGTCATCTTGGTCTTGAAGTTGGCGAAGTTTCGGCGGGCATTGCGGATGCTCAACCCTGCCTCTGCAGCTTCAGCCAACACTTCCGCCCTTCTCTCCTTAAGATCCTCCTTTATCGCCTCTCTGCATAGCTTCGCAAGCTCGCACGTCAGTTGGTAGTCGCCTGGCGCTCGTGCTGCTGCACGCTGGCGTATCAGCTCGAGAGTTTCCGGAGACAGAGGTCTCTTGGTGGTCTTCAAGCTCTCAGCCTCCTTAGCACTATCGTGGAGATGGTACACGAAGCAGTCGTATTCCTCGTCGACGTTGTCCATGACGGCATCTTCCCAAAGGCCGGCAAGAAAGGTGTAGAGGTCCCAGTTGATGGTCGTTCTAGGACTCCTCTTCTTGAACTTCGCGGCCTTCTCTCCTTGACGCGAAAAGCGGAACCTTGCGCGAAGGAGGCGGTGGTCCGATCCCGTGTAGAACTTGGGGACAACGGAGACGTCGGTCAGGCAATACTTGCAGTTGAAGATGATGTGTTCAATCTCGTTGTGGAACTGGCCACCGGAAGATTCCCAGGTCCATCGTAGGGAGGGAGGCTTCTGGAACTGCGGGTTTCCATGGATGGTCTTGGTCGACATGAGAAACTCAGACAGCCTTTCACCTTGCTCGTTCCACTCCAAACCGTGGGTTCCGATGTGAAGTTCTTCCGGCGACCTTCGCGGTCCGATCTTGGCGTTGAAGTCGCCGACGATCACCTTGTAGAAGGTGTGATCTTCCTTATAGAACTTCTCCAGCTCCACGTGGAAGGCTTCGACCTCCTCGTCGTCGTAGTCGGATGTTGGGGCATACGCGACGAACACAGTCAAAGCTGGCACGGAACCACATCGCTTCAGTCGCAGACGTCCGATTCGGGTTGTCAGAGACTCGTACGAATCGATGTTCATGGCCAAGTGCGTGTTGACGAGGACACCAACGCCGCCTACTCTCCTGCTGTCGCATGTTCCAAGGAACAGTTCTTCTCCCGAGTCGTAGGCGGCGTGAATGGGGTGGTGTCTTCTCGTCACGGTCAGTCCGATGACGTAGCACTTGATCTTCCTGGCTTGAACCATCAGGCCCTCGACGGATGCTTCCGATGCGAGCGCGCGGGCGTTGTAAGTACAGATCGTCATCCTAGTCGTTCTCAATTTGCGCAGCCTGGTCAGGCCATGAGATTTTAGCAGCCTCTCCGTACTCGTCCTTCCCATCGCTGCAGAAATGGGGGCTCTTTCGAGGTCAGGGGAATGAGGCCCTTTAGTGCTGCTGTGTTTGACTGCAATACAACACGGGTAGCTAGTCAGGCTCTGTCGTGCGGGCGAAGAACTCCGTACAGCCAGCCAGACTGCCCGAAGGGACGGGGCGAGACTTTTGAGGCGGCCTCGAATCGCCTTACGATGTACTCCCAGTCTACCGAGTGCAAGCTTTTGGCCGAGCCGACACAGTTACAATCCGCACAGTCACGGACACATCCACGCACACTGTGCACGAACATGCCGCTCCCACGCACAAGGAACGCATCGACCCGACACAGCAGGAGCAAGGAGTCCATCCCCTGCATCCCACCTGCGTCTCTGGGCAGTACACGGTCGCATTTGGTTCGCGTTTAATTCCCCTATCCACCACCCGTGGACGCGCCACGTGGCCCTGCGACAAGCGACCCGAGATCCCTCTTAACAAGAGAGCCCGAAAGCTCTCTATCGAGGGAGATCCGTGGTTGTTTTCATAAAGAACGACAATTTTGTAGACGGCCACCAAATTACATCGAAGCTCGAAGCTCGTTTTTACTGTTTTTACTGAAGAGAAAAACAAAAAACAGAAAATCAAGTAACATTTGTAAGGAGAGCACAAGTACACTATACTTGTGTCCTTCCAAAATTTTTTCGAATAAACGATTAATCGAATATATTCGGTTTCACGAAAAACCGAATATTCGAATAATGAATATATTCGAATTTTGGACCTTGTCGAATATTCGAATAATGGATATATTCGAATTTCGGGCCTCGTCGAATATTCGAATAATGAATATTTTCGAATTTTGGGTCTCATCGAATATTCGAATAATGAATATTTTTGAATTTTGGGCCTCACCGATTATTCGAATAATGAATATTCGAATATTCGAATTTATTCGAATATTCATTCGAAATTATTCGATTCGGTCCGAAGTATACGACAGATGTATTTGAATTGAAAGTCAAATTGAGCCCTATGCTAAATGCCTTTTTTCTAATTTCTTCTGGAAGATCGTGTCTTCAATTTTCAAATCCAAACTCTTCTAATCTTAATGAATTCCGACCGTAACGCACAACTGACATAGTGCCACAAAATTTATCAATAGCGAATACTTTGGATGAAAGTGTAAGCATTCTACGGCTTCTAGCCACAAAATTTATCGATAAAGAATGCTTTGGTTGAAATAGTAGATATTCTACGGCTTCTAATGACCCTCTAAAGCAAATACAGAAATAAACGTAATCTCAAACATGACATGTTATTTAAAGGCATTATGTTAATATGTATCTTCTTCTTCTCCTGAGCGTTTAGTCCCGCGCAGTCGCAGGGTCCGCTGTTCTTATGATCTGTCGCCACCTCATCCTATCAAGGGCGCCATCTGCTGTGGCGCCACTTCGGCGAGATCTCTCTTGATGACGTCCTTCCATCTTTTCCTTGGGGCTCCTCTCGGACGCTTACCGGATGCCTCGAAATCTAGGGCCAATCTTGTGAGGTGATCCTCTGGTCTTCTGAGGACGTGTCCATACCACCTCAGGCGCTGCTCTCTCATCTTCAGCTGGATCAGGGCTGTCTTCATCACTGCCCTAACATCCTCGTTTCGCACCCTGTCCCGACGGGTCCACCCACATGCCCACCTCAGCATCCTCATCTCCGCCGCGTGCAGTTGCCGCTCCTGCGCCTTACCCAGGGTTTCGTTTATCCGTCCCCTGACCGCCTGGTCCACACTTCCTTCCTCGGATAGGTCACTTCCGAGGTAGTGGAATTCTTCCACCTTCTCGTCTGTTTCCCCTTGGCAGTCTAGGATCGATCCAGCGCACTGCTCAGAGCTGATGAACTTCGTCTTCTTCACGTTCAGCCGTAGGCCGTTCTCTGCGAGGGCTCTCTGCCACAGCTGCACCTTCTCCTCCAGCTCCTCCTGGATGTCGGCTACTAGGGCGATGTCGTCCGCGTAGAGCATCGTTCTGAGAGGGCCTTCCTCAAGGTGGTTCACTATAGAGTCAAGCGTCAGCAGGAAGAGGAACGGGTCAGAGCCGACCCTTGGTGTACCCCCACTGTAATGTCCACTTTCCTTGTCACCCCGTGTGGAGTTCGTATCGCCGCTTTCGAGCCCTCGTACATGTCCCTTATGACCGTGATCGGACGTTCCGGGACACCCCTCCCTCGAAGGGCATTCCAGATTACGGCCCGAGCTAGCCTGTCGTAGGCCTTCTTCAGGTCCAGGAATGCCAGGTAGTAGGGTTTTCGTTTCTCCCGATATTTCTCCATCACCTGACGAGCGATGAAGATGGCGTCTGTGGTGGATCTCTCAGGCATGAAGCCCCACTGCACCTGGGAGATGGGTACCATCTCCCTCAACCTTGAGTCGACCAGTCGTTCGTAGACCTTCATCGTGTGTGAGATCAGTTTGATCCCTCGGTAGTTGGAGCATTCGGAAGCGTCTCCCTTCTGCTTGAAGATGGGGACTATGGTGCTGTTCCTCCAGTCATCCGGCATCTTACCTTCTTTCGTGATCCTGTTGAGGAACTGCGTCAGCCATTGATTCCGAGGTCCCCAAGCACCTTTTAAGCCTCTACTGGCACACCGTCAGGCCCTGCTGCCTTTCCGAGTTTCATCTTCCCTATGGCCTTGCGAACCTCTTCTTGTGACCAGGGTGGGATGGATCCTTCCGATGGTTGTTCTTCCTCGGCCTCCCGACGAGGGAACTCGTCGTTCAGGAGTTCCTTGAAGTACTCCTCCCATCTCTCTCTGACCTCGGCCGGCTTCCGTAACACCCTACCGTCAGCACTCTTCACAGTCTTCACTACTTGAATGTCGAGGCTAGCTCTATGACGCGCCTTGGCCAGGCGGATGGCGAACTTCTCTCCCTCTGGCCCGTTTAGTTTCTCGTACAGGGCATCCATTTCCGCGTTCTTTGCCTTCGCTACAGCTGTTTTTGCCAGCCTCTTCAGCTTCCTGTAGGCTGTGAGATGCTCGGGTGCCCTCGTCTTCTGCCACAGCTTGTAGGCCTCTTTCTTCCTCTTCACCGCAGCCTGCACCTCTTCGTTCCAGAACCATGCCGATTTATCCCCTCTGGTTCCGCCCTTTGTTTCTCCCAGGGTTTCCTTGGCACATCTCAGGATTTTTTGGGCTACCCTCCTCCAGGTCTCATTCACGGGACCAGCTGGATCTGGAAGGCCTGCTTCGAGCACTGCCCTTCGCAGCTCGTTCCGCTCTGAACCCCGCAGTCTCCACCATCGGATCCTGGGTTCCGTCCTCACTTTGGGCCTGCTGGGTAGAGTTATGCTATGGTCGGCTACCAAGGGTCTATGCTGTGATGCCACGTCTTCTCCCGGAATGACCTTCACATCCCGGACTGTTTTCAGGGGCCGTATGCATACCTCGCCCCAGCGGGGCGGGCTTCCCGCGCTCTCCCCCCAGCAGAAATTACCCGGCGGGAACGGGTGCCCCTTCCTGCGATGCACCTCGGGAAATGTACGGTCGGGAAACTTCCTAGCCGTACAGAAAATGTTTCGTACACAGGCACAGAGGAGGCGTTGCAAATCACGGAGAAGTTATCAGCTGTTTTCTAGTCCGGGTGAAGGGACGGCCGAGGAATGACGAAAGACGTGAGAGTATACTGTCAAATGGATATTAGATTCGATATGAAGCCTATCAAAACGCTGTTATGTCACATTATATACACCTGTTCACTCGCCTATTTATTGTTCTCCTTTGTTTTTACGGGTTGTGGGAATCGTCTTGCAACAATGACAAAGTTAGATCCATAGTGGTTCTGAGTTAAACAAGTCATAGCTATGCGTCGTATGGCATCAGGCAAAGTTTTGTTTGTTAGTTAGATAAGGGCATATATGAACTAGTTAAAAAATGAGCTGGAGCTGGGAGTAAACAAGCATTTGCAAGCGTTCTTTCCTCGGCTCCATTCGAAAATTAAGGATATGCCGTTTATGCCCTTTTATTTGCTGGCAGCAGGTCACATAAGCCTTTCAAACAATTTGACATGTGTACTAATTCTCAACATCGATGAAAATAACATCGAGAAGCCGGGTACTAAGCGGCTGATGCCCACTGTACACAGGGTAGGTATGTTAAAACTGGTAAGTAAGATCAGCCACACCCCGGAGTTCCTTTCCTTGCCTAGTTATATGCTCAGAAACCGTGTTTATTTTAGTGTTCCAGGACCATGGTCTCATAATGTAGCGGGTAACAGCCCTCTTAGTACCAAAAGCCGTAACTGTACTGGGAGAATCCATATCTCTACGGTAAAAATTCAAGGGTAAGACGTCCAAGCAACATTTAACCTTAAAAGTATTAATTATTTAACCTAAGGTTTCGGAAAATGTACATTTCAGTAAATGAAAGCACTAACATAAAAACAGCCTGGCTAGACTTTGTCATACCCGCATTAAATACACACATACACACGAGTGGTCCAATCATAGCCTCAGTAGGCGTTTCTTGTACCCAACAACCAACGAAAATATAAAAAAAAATCCAACACTTGAACACTGCTTGAAAATTAGCTTCAGTAAGTGCCCGTTTTACTTAATGAATGAAAGAAAGGTCGAGCTCCAGAAATGCTTAACACTGCTGCTCAAAAATGACCTCACTGATCGTAAGCATCACATATACCAAAACATCAACGAAGTCGCCTTCTAGCCCTCCTCTGCTGCTCCTATGTGGAGGCATAGTTCGAAAGCATCGTCTTGACGGCAGCATGTCCGCTCCAATCAGCAACGCCTCTGCTCCAGTTCGAATTCCCCCTACCTCCGAGTAGGGGGACGCAATTTCCCGCCAGAGCCCCGGAGTACTGTATTCCCAACTTGGTGTGCATCGCGGAAGTACGGTATTTCCTCCCCATTTCCCAGCGGGGCGCGTCGGGGCGAGGTATGCATACGGCCCCAGGGCAGCCCTTCGAACCAGGATGTGGTCGACTTCCGTCCTTCTTCCTCCGCTAGCATAGGTCACCTTTTGGCTCTCCCTCTTTGCGAAGAAGGTGCTACACACAGCCAGGTCGTGGGCGATAGCCAGATCCAGAATTCGTTCTCCATTCGGGTTTATCAGACCGATCCCTTTACCTCCATGAACCCTTTCCACTCCTCTTCTGCCACTCCCCACATGCCCGTTCATGTCCCCTGCTATGGAGAGGTAGTCGCCTTCTGGTACGGACCTTATGGCTTCCTCGAGCGAGAGATAGAAGTCATCCTTGTCGTGCTCGGAGCATCCGGTCTGCGGAGCGTAGACAGACATGATGGTCCAGTAACCCTCCTTCGTGTCCAGCCGCTGTGACATGATGCGGTCGTTTATTCTTTGGACAGCCGCTACTGAATCCTTGAGGGACTCCGCGACAGCTACCCCTACCCCGTTCCGGTTGGTGTCCTCTCCGTTGTAGTACAGCTTGACCCCTTCTCCGATGTCCCTTGCTTTCGCCCCTTTCCATCGCATTTCCTGCAGACACAGGACTTGTGTCCTTCTGCGCTTCATCAGGTCAGTCACTTCCCTAGATCTTCCGGTCAGCGTTCCCACATTCAGAGTCCCCAGTCGAACTAGCTTCTTTAGCCGAGGTCGTTCGGCCCTCGGTAGCCCTCCCTACTGACCACAGAACTCGGGCGGGGGTTCTGTGCGCCACTTCCGGGTGACGTCCTAGCCTTTACACTGATTCTATTGCGACTTGTGATCATGGTTTTGTGACGAGGTTTCTCCATCAGCCGGCCTGTAAACCTGAGCCTGAGCTGGAACCGTTGCCATTTTTGCAATTTTTGCAGGGCATGGCGTGCCGGAGCCGGGAGTCGAACCTGTGACCGTTTGTGCATGAAACTACCCTACTAACCACTAGGCTAACTCGGCATTATGTTAATATGTGTATTATGTTTTATGGTACAAACCCGGACAAGAAAAAACAACAATTGAGTGAGGAAACACCTCGTCGTTAAGCTGAGAAATAAGGTCCCCTACAAGTGAATCACAGAAAAGGACTTTGAGAAGGATGAATGATGCTGTGGCAATTTGGGGTGAGATCGCACCCTTCCGACTGAGAAGATGAATGCCAAGTAGTCCGCCCATGCGACACTTTTCGAACGGTACGACTGGAAGATGGTCTCCCAGACACATATTACTATTAACCAAAAGATCGCTACTATGGCACTCAGCGTGACATACTTCCGATTGGTATTGGTGGCCGGTGATTGCGGTCGAAGAAAGCCTCAACCAAAGAACCAGATTGTGTTCCTAAGCCACACCAACGGTAGACCAAACAAACCGACAATGAAGTGCTTTCGACAGAGGTCGACCTTGGCCGCATCATTCATGTTTCTCAAGTCCATCGTAGGTCGGCCTTCAAGCTTAGGTAATTAAACATGTTTCCAATTTTGAATAATTTCATGGCTACATATGAAATATGTATATCAAACGATAGAGCTCGAGCTGCTGAGCTCAAATATATCCTTGGTTTTTCATATACTTGACTTTAGGCGAGTTATATCCAGAAGGCGCAAAAACTGACACCCAGTAGACTATCTCAGTAGCGTCGAATATATTCGAATATATTCGAATTTTGGGGCACGTCGAATAGTCGAATAACGAATATATTCGAATTTTGGACCTTGTCGAATATTCGAATAACGAATATGTTCGAATTTTGGGCCTCAGCGAATATTCGAATAATGAATATTTTCGAATTTTTGGCCTCATCGAATAATCGAATAATGAATATATTCGAATTTTGGACCTCACCGAATATTTGAATAATGAATATTCGAATATTCGAATTTATTCGAATATTCATTCGAAATTATTCGATTCGGTCCGAAGTATAGAGTACATATGAGTGATCACTAGTAATTAACATTCGATGTTTTATAGAGCACAATTTCTCATGCAGGTGTCGCTTCTCCAGGTGGAAAATGTGTCGTCCATAACATCCTGGTAGAATCTGTGAAAATTGATGCGGACCACACTGATTTAAAGACTACCGATATTAAAGGAATTGAATTTCTTGAGGTGTACAAGAAACTACGAAAAAACACAACAAACTCCTCTGTCAAAACGAAGAGGAGTGCGATACCTCCTGCCGGATAAAAGACGACGCCACAGTACGACCTCACCCATTGGCTCTCGAACCTCAAGCCTGACGCTGCGTTGGGTTAGTGTGAGTAGTGAGAGAAGAGAAGCACCGATTGTATGTCCAAAGGAGATGCTTGGTGGGGCAGGTCAGGTCACCGCAATTAGGCAGCAGTCTGGGCTCCAGTATAGGACTTGTCTCAAGTAGTAAATTAGGTTGAGGTCGAGTGAAAAATTTTTCGAAAGATACTGCAAATATGGGTTTTGCTGAATGGTAGGAATTCCTCTGCGAAGTGTGGACAGACGTCAATGTCAAATCTCAATGACGGATTTGAAGGAAACTGCGTTTTCAAGGGAATAAAACTCCGAGCCCTGAGTTGCCAGCTCCATCGTGTTTGTGAGATAGCATCTCTGCATGGTGTCTGACCAATTTTCCAGCTTTCATACTGATCTGCCTCGTGGAAATACACATCCATACACGTGAAGTAGCCCTTGCAGGCCATGTCTCTTGGAACGCCGCACTGTCAGTTTGGTAGCTGATTACTGTCCTACTTTTGAACAAAGCAAGACTAAACCCATATTTGTAATCCACACCTCACAATCGAAAAATTTAGCAAAAATCAGCCCTAGAACGGAACTGATACGGTTGTAACTAATTAGCGAAAATGAAAAAACGGCAGTTGAGAATGGATGGAATGACGTACATGGATCCAAACTAGTCAAATTTGATATCAAATAGATCGCCTTGATGAGGCAAAACCTAAAATTAGTATGAAATACATTTTCGATATCGCTTATAATTTTAAGAACTCTACTGGGCAGATCCATACCTGCCAGAGGGCATAATTATGCGAGACTAAGGAGCGAATGTGGGTCAGGTCAAGATAATTACAGGCTCGCTTAATTTAGATCGTCTCAGACTCAAAAAATTTACAATTTTGTCAAGACCTTTAGGCCGTTGGGTAGACCATGTCGTCCTGATTCCAACAATATGCATTTCATTGGATATAATCGACTTTGAAGCGAGTTATGGCAAAGCGGCGGAAACGGCGGATTAATTCGCCGCCGGCCGCGTTTTGGCGAATGTTTACCGACGATACTGTACAATAGTGCCTTGATGGCGATTTAAATCAGCTTATTTCCTACTCATCTCCTATATATTTATTTCACTCTAAATTCTCAAATTAGGGTTTACTTTGAGCTGTGCTTCACTCACTGCTCTCACTTTCTGTATTATACAACGTTTTGGTTTTTCAGCGAATGTTAAACAGTGACTTCACAGCAGGTAAATGGGTTACAGCAGGCTGTCGAGGTCATAATCACCGATTTCGCCCAAACTTCGCCGAGAGAGGTTATTAGGGGTACTGATCACGAATCTGACATTCGTTTTCGAAATTTCGGCTGATTACGGTAGGTTACAGCAGGTACGGGTGATTAGGCTGTCGAGGTCATGCGGTGTTCACCACGAATCTGGGGTGTTGATCACAAATCTCACCCTTTTGACTATTTAGAGTGAAATAAATGTGCAGAAAATGTGTAGGAAGCAAATTTGTGAAGGAGGCGGCGATTATGAAAAAATGCAAAAATACTGCGTAGCACGGGAGTCGAACACCCGGCCTTGCACCTTCGAAGCAACCCCACAACCTGCTGAGCCACCGACTAGCTTGACACAGTCCCTTTCGCTGCTTCCCATACAACAGCCTTCGCGCACGCATGCACGTGGGCACGTGCTGACGGTGCGCTGCTGTACCCCGCCTTCGAGGGCCCGTAGCTCTTTGGGTTCAAGGACTCAGCAAAAACGAAACATGTTCTCCTACTATATGGCGGGTGGAGATTCTCA
Source organism: Heligmosomoides polygyrus polygyrus (assembly GCA_947396885.1). NCBI lineage: Eukaryota > Metazoa > Nematoda > Chromadorea > Rhabditida > Heligmosomidae > Heligmosomoides > Heligmosomoides polygyrus. The sequence continues at coordinate 44,021,007 of OX377206.1, forward strand.
TAGTACTATCCATTTTCCCCGTTCAGACCTACTCCTGAGACTCTTCCCTTGTCAGAATTCATTCTGGAATCTAAGATGATATCTGGATGACTGATGGTGGGCCCACACTTCCACAGGAATATTCAGTCTGTGCCAGCCTAGAAATTCTGCGTCCAAGGTGACACAGCTGAACAGTTCCTAGATGGTTCTCGAAGCAAAACTTTTGTGTCAGAATTCAATATTTCACCATAGACAATCAAAATAACAGCTCACGGCAGATATTCGTGATGCTCCATTAAAAAATTAATTGCATAACTCCATATGGACGAATATCTCACCTAACGAAATAAAAAATTGAAATTAAAAATTAAAAATTTAAATTTGCACCTTTGATCAGGAACACTGATGTAATCTTGGAGCAGACAACCACATGCACTAACCTTCACTGAACACTTTGTTTCATGATACTGCGCTATATACTTACAAAGTTTTGTAGCTATTTATAACTAACGGATCAGGAATTTTGCATACATAGTTTCGTGGCACATTAATTTTGCCCTGCCGTTGCCATTTTTGAGTGCTTTTTTTTTGGTACTCTAACCAATTTCAAGAATATTATTACGAAGGAGGACTATTTTTAATTGATAAGCAAATTCTGCTCAATAGAAAACTAGAGTGGAACAGTGCCCATTTCCGCTTCCGCCTTCCGGCCCAAAAACAAGCGGAACACGGAACGGAACGGAAGAACGCAAAATGACCGGAAACTAGAATTCGGAACACGGAGACGGAAATTCCGCACATCCCTGTACTGAACGAATGAAAATGGTTTAATCCATAAAGCAACGCTTCTATAACTATGCACACTACCGCTCCTAATTGGTGAACAATTGACGCTTTGCGACAGATTTTTCCGTGGCAAACCGTTGCAGTGTCACAACTTCGTTCAAATTCAATTATATGGAAATTAAATTGCACCACTAGATTCACCTCCTTCCTACCAATCCAACTAGCTGCATAAACTTTGGAATTGGATACTATTGACCTAGTTTTGGAGCTTGTCCTCTCAAACGTCCGCTAATTGATTTACGAGCCCTCTGCGAGCACCACTGGTTCATCTTTGTGGAGCTAAAGAGTTTAAAAAGTATTACATCACAAACCTTTATCAAATCAGTGTTTTGTAGAGCGTGGCCATCGTTTCGATAGTAGACACTGCGAAGTTTACCGAGTTTGAATTCCGCCTATTCATACTATGACATGGATTCTTCGAAGTTCAGCCTTCAATTCCTAGTTAGCAGCGAATATGTCGAAGAAACTAGCTCAGAAGTTGAATGCCCTTTGTTTTATAGATTTATACAGGTCCAGCAGTTGTCAGCCAATTTTTCAAGTTCTCAGACCTCAAAAAAATCTTCCACCCTTGCTCGCCCATATTTGACTTTTAGACGCTTCCAATAATACCCTTCTGCTCACCACGAAAAGTACTAGAATGGTGTCAATCTCGACCAATTTCGGAAGAACCGATCCTTTGACAAATTCGCATCGAGAACGAGGGCGCCGGAGTCCGGGCCTGCGCTGACGATGATGTCACCGAAAATCACTATCTTCGAATGTGGTCAATTTGGGTACCATTCAATCGAGCTTTTGATAGGGAATTGAATGGTTTTACTTAGAATAGCGAGAACTGTAGTCTGAGCGAGTAAGGGCACGGAGGACATCTATCGTTGACATGGCAAATTGCGCGCGCGGGCGTGTTTGGAGCGCAATAACGCTGTCAAGTTTGAATCGTTTTAAAATCAGTAAGAAGATCTAATGCCAGTCTAAAGCACCGATTTAGCTTAAGAACGAACAATGTTACAGTGGTGCGAATATGCAGGTTAGATTTGTTTGAGAGATTTTTTTCCGATTTCAGTCGACCACTGTGGTAAGACGCGGAGAGCTAACGGCGTAAAAGTGCATAGGCGAGCAGAATAGTAAAGGTTCTTCACACTGACGTGCTCAAAACTCCCCAGCTGCCTACAGTGCCTTAACCCGAGCTGCCCTTTTGGGGCAACGGGCTTAGCGGCTGAAGTTTCTTTCGCCCTTGCTCGCCCATATTTGAGTTTCCGACACTTCCAATAGCACGCCCCGGTGCAAAATTATATAATCACCCTCGATTTGCCCATTAGAACCCGAAGAACCCGCTGCAGAGGCACATTGATGTTACCATCGTATTCCTCACTATGCGGAAACTAGAACCCTGCTTGACTGTACAAACACTATTTTTTATCGCCCGTCACAATTCTGTGCAAAAATCGTTGAATATGTCTGTTTGATGAATGAACATCAGGAACCAGCGAGTGACGATTGCTGCCGGCCTGCACTATTGTACTTCCAAAACTAAACGGGTCGAGGAGAGGTCGAAAAAAAATCACTCAAACTTCGTCCACGGGGGTTATTTGGTGTGCTGATCACGAATATGACATCCGTTTTTCGCTTTACGCTGGAGTACGGTAGGTCATGGGTAAGGAATGCTTCAGGACAAATTGCTGTCACCCGCAAATACCCTGACCTACCGTACTCCTGCGTAAAACGAAAAGCGGATGCCGTATTCGTGATCAGCAACCCAAATAACCCCCCTAGCCGAAATTTGGGCGAAATCTCCGGTATTCACCAGAATTTTATTCTAAAAGATTATCTGATTCTGTGGGTTGAGAAACATTTTCTAGGAAGGTCCTCAAACTCGCCGGATCTGAACCCAATGGACTACTTGGGCAGGAACCATTTACAGAAAAATCGGATCGGTGGATTCCCACCGCTCCTAATACTATGTTGAACAGACACCCTTTTCCACGCGGGACCGCTACAGCAGTGACGAATTGCCTAACCGACACCGGCGACAAACAAAGCAACGTCACTTTCAAGGTGCAATCAACAATGTCGCTCGATATTCGCCTTCCGATTGAAACTTTCCAGCTGCTGTGAAGCACTTCCGTCAGCCATGATACCCGCGCGTCTCCCAAACCGCAATCACCGGTGAGGAAATCGATTAAATCGACCGATATTGGCCGTGGTCACTCTACCCCTCCCCCTCCCTCCCTCCCGAGATATTTCCTTTCCTATGTGCTCGCAAAGAAGCGGAGTGTGAGTCAAGCACGCATATGTGACACTGAGTACCGATTCACGCGTCACTACATTGCCACGACGTCTATGACACTCCTTCTCCACTCTGACACTCCTGCCACGACTTTTGTAAGTCGTCTTCAGAAATCCGACACACACTGAATGATGTTGAGGGAAAATGCTGGTCCCCACCCCCCCCCCCCCCTTATTCACGCTGCTTCTATAATGGTCCCCCTTTGTTGGTCCTCTCCTATTGGTCGCCCTAACTCGGAATCCCTAGGCACGTTGGACGACGTCAAGCGCAGGTATTCTGAATCTTGACTCACGACGTCTAGCGAAGGTTTTCCGAATACCTACGCACGTTAGGCGACGTCTTCAGCACGTCTTCTGAATCCAGACGCACGCTGAACGACGTCTACGGCACCAGGGATGAGCGGATTAACCGTTATCCGTTATCCGGTTTCCGGCGGGTTTTGCCCTACCAGTTTTGTTGTTCGTTATCCGGAGATTAGACAACAAAATTTCACACACTTATGATTACTTAGTTAAATATAAATATAATATAAGGGCAATTTTTTTAAATCGTTCTGTTTTTTACACTTATGGTCGATACGGTTGCAATTATAGGTCGGTGTTTTATCCTTGTTCCCAATGGTATAACTAGACTAAATTGTATACCTGCTCATCGCACGTTTTGAAATGCAGAACACTACCTTGCTCATGTTTATTTGTGGGGTTTTCACCAAAATTGCTTTCAGCACTATGGAAAATCTGAAGAAAAAAAGTCGATCAGTGGAGAAAAGTATAGACGCTGCTACGAATCACCTCGCTTTACGATGTGCCAGATATTCAACTTCTGTTCGATTTTTTAGCTCTTTTAAACTTTGTTTAGCATATGCATGGCTTCGAGTGACTGGTCGATGAAAACCCAGAGTTTTAATAATAGGTTTACGGATAGTTGTTGAACAGTAGAAGTAGCTGGGCTGTGGGTCCGATACAGGCATACAAACCTGTCATTCATTCGGCTGGTGTTTCGGCACGATCACTTTCTGAGTCTGAAAAAGGCAAGCAAAGGGAGTACCCTAACGGATTGTAATAGATTCTTGAGCGAATGGAAGGAGGAAACGAAGGAGGAGGAGCAAAACAGCTAGCTGTTCATGACTATGGAAACAACCGAGGGACTGATAAGCCACCCTTGGATGAGTACAGATGTCAGTGAATGAAGTGCATGAGTCACATCTATTTCTATGCGATGATGCTTCTCTGGCACTCGCTGGCCCACAGTCGGCCCATTTTCCAACGCGGGCCTCACGGCCACTTGCTACTGGGGCGCAGTAGCGTTGTCACTGTGTCGAAGCGTGTTGATGGGGTGTCGGCCCGAGTTGCTAAGGTGTTGCAACGCAGCAACACGAGTTGCAAATGTCTGCGAAAAATAGCAACACAGGTTGCAAATCGGCATATCCCGCGTGTATATCCGCGCATATCCACGCGTATATCCACGCATATCCACACATATATCCACGCGTATCCAGCTCGTACATACAATGGATGTCCACAGTACATCCATATATGTGTATACACGCGCGTATACACATGAAATATATATACACACAATATACACATATATACACGTATATACACGCGTATATACGGTGTATATATACCCATATATATGTATGTATATATGCATATATATACATACATATATACATATATAGGTTTACATAGATATACTCGTATATATGCATGCATACACAGTATACACCACTGTATATACATGTATATACCGTGTATACATGTGTGTACACGCGTATATACATGTATGTGATCATATATATGCATACATAATGTGTGCATATATATGGTCACACACATGTATATACGCACGTACACACATGTATATACGGTATATACATGTATATACAGTGGTGTATACTGTGTATACATGTAAATACACATGTATATACGCACGTACACACATGTATATACGGTATATACATGTATTTACAGTAGTGTATACTGCGGATACATGTATATATTATACGAGTATATCTATGTAAACCTATATATATGTATATATGTATGTATATATGCATGTATATATGTATATATGTATATGTATATATGTATATGCATATATACATACATATATATGGATATATATGCACCTGTATATACGGGTGTATATACGCGTATATATATCCATAACTACAAATTTTTATGTATACATTTATTATCGCAAGAGCATTCTAATTTAAAATGTGAGACACACATGGTATTGAAGACAAAAAATGTGATGGCAAAAATGAAAACGACATCAATGAAAACGATATCGACCCGAGTGATGATCAGATATTCAAAGACAAAGAACATGATGTATAGGAAGAAAAACAAGGGTGGGTGCTCCGCTTAAGAGAGTTCAATTCCAACTCATTTCAACTCAAGAAGCAGGTATTTTGCTTAACTTTTCACTAAAGTTTTGGCCGAACTTTAACCAAAAGCTTAACTTATTACTAAACTTTTTGACCAAAGTTTGAACAAAAAAAGGTATTCAACAAGTAGTGCTGTTGTGAATTTGTCTAATTTTACGCCAAAAGGTGTCCCTAAAAACGGTTAAAAATGATGATAGACGAGTAGTTAAAATTTAACATAGAGCGCACACCCTTGTTCAAAAAGAAACGCACATGAGCCGGAGAAGGAATCAATGTGGAGTGTTAACCTCGTCCTCAGTCTAACTCGTCGTCGTCCTCAATCGAAGTCGTCGTTGTCGTCGTCATCGTTATAACGGCGGGAGGATCGCCGTGTGTGGCAGCCGTGAACCAATTTCACGTTCTGGAAAAATTTAATTATTTTTGAATTATTTCGAGAGGAGAAAGAGAGGAGTGAAACGCACCGGCGCGTTAACCAGACGCGCGTTAGAGTCGAGGACATATTTTCTGATGTCCCTTCTAAATAGATAAATTTGATTAATCTCTCTCATAAACAGATGAGAAGAAGCGAGTATCAGGCAACCTACAGCGCACGTTGGAGCGCTACTTTTATCAGTCTCCTCCAGCGCCTCATGGCTTTTCTACGTTCGACAAGCTGTGTGCGCCTCTCCTCATCTGTCTCGCCCAATGCGGTCCAATATCTGAACTTTAAGAAATTAGCCAGTGGTTGGTCAGTAAAGTAATATAGTAAAGTAGTATTTATATAGCAATCGAAACCAACGGGGTGGGGTGGGCCTTCAACATATTGGGCGAGGGACAACTGTGGTGCTCCCAGCCGTATGCCGTTTGGCAAATTCCTGCAAAAGGAGGGTCAAGAGTTGAAGTTGGAGGCAGAACTAAACAGTATGGAGCTACCTATGAGGGGTTCCACAATCTGCTCAGGAAGATCCAGCAGTGGCGCCTTTACAGAGCCCTGAATCAACTGCGGGGGATCACAGGCCTAGAAAAATATGGTCCTACAGGAAGCTATTGAGAAGGTTATGGTTTATCATGCATGTAGAGGGAGAACCTCCTCGACTGCTCCTTCGTGCTCGGCACCTCGTCGACTACCAGCCTCTCGAATGGGTTCGCCTTCGCCTTCCTGTCTACTACTACTTGCTCGTCTGAGGGGAGTCGCGGGCGGAAGCGGCGGGGCTTCAGCTGAAGAATTCCGACTCTTCATTCTTCAAGTTTCACTTAGAATTTTAAAGGAAATTAAATCGCGATATCGCTACTACCCTGTAAATCCGCAAGCGTTTTCCTCTTCCTTCTCCGTGGGGGCGGCGGAATGGGATACGGATGCGACATCGAAACTATCCGAAACTAACAACACTAGCAAGAAAAAATTGAGGTTTAAAGACTTGCGCTACTTGGTAATATACAGTCTGAGGTAGTAGGACAGAACCCCTGACACCACCGGCATCGCTTCTCGCACAAATTATCAATTTTTATCAATTTTTTTGCTAAAGCAAAGCAACACGAGATCGAAGTGCGAAGCCCTTCTCCATTTAAGCCGACAGCATCAGCAATTCATCAGGGTTGTCCGTTTCCGTTTCTCCTTCTGCAGTGTCCTCATCTCCTTCGTCTTCCTCGTCGTCCTCCTCCTCTGTGCTATCAACGATGCTTTCGACGTCGTCCTAATAACAAATAACCTACATTAACCTGCATTATTGCTTCACGATTTTCCGTTTCTCATTACAACTGAACCTCTTACGTTCCTCACATTCCTCGATGCCGAGTTGTTACCTTCGAGGATAGAAGCTTGAGAAGTCTTCTGCCTCTTAGAAGCTGAAGCCTTCATAGTTGCGTAACGCTGAATCAACTGCGGTGGATCACAGGCCTAGAAAGATATGGTCTCAGGAAGCTACTGAGAAGGTTATGGTTTATCATGCATGTAGAGGGAGAAGACGAGGGAACACTACTAACCGTCCTCAGATACTTTCGAAAGAAGTCCACGCAGGAGACGATGTGGTCATCTTGCTTGATGCGGCCGTTGCGAACCCAGAGCTCGAGTACTTTGTTCAGGTCACAGCTCTATAAACCACACTGTGGTGTTGTGTTCTTAAACTGGAGAAGGAAGAAACATCTCTTTACATCGACGCTACCGACCTTAAAGCAGGCATTAGGTATGTCCTCCATTTCGGAAACGTCCAGCTGCGGAACCCGCCAAACTTGCGTGACAGCGAGGAAGGTTGGCTCGGGCAGTGTGAGCTCCTTCGACTTCGTTGCAGTGTAGTCGGCCTGCTGTTGTTCCAGTCGCTGCATGCCCGCTAGGAAGGAGTCCAGCTCCAGAAATCCCCTAAAATGCACTTAGCGGCCGATGACTAGAGGCTTTAGCTTTAGTTGCTTGCTCTTGTTGTTGTTGCTTTCTGTTTGTTGTTGTTGCTTTCTATTTTTTCTTGCTTCTATGTGTTGCATTTCGTTCAGTTGCTAACGTCTTCCTGTTCTTGTTGTCTCTTGTTGTTCATGTTGTTTGAATTAAATTTTAAATTTGTTAAGGTTAAGGTTATTGAGTGTTATTGTTAGTGTATGATGCACATGGCAAAAAAATGAAAAATCATGCATGCAATAACGATGAAATCGCAAATTGAAATCGAGAAATCGTAGTAAAATGAAATCGAAAACAAATCAAACGTTCATGCCTTATCGACAACGCTTATTCAATAATTTAATGCTTAAATACTTAACTTAAGCCTATGAGTTTTTCTTTTTTCTTCTTACTTATACTTGAGACTTCTTAGCAATAGTCACTGCTCTCTCTCTCACTCATCCCACTCACACACTCAGCATCCCACCCACACACTCAGACAACCACCAGTTCACGAAAAAATCCTAGAAAAATCAGAGCTTTCCCTAGTTTGCTGAACTTAACTTCTTTTCGATAACGCTTAAAATTCCGTTTTTGACGTTTAGACTTCACTTAATTCGTTTTCGACTTAGTTTAACGACTAACGACACTCACTTCACCACTCACTTTCATTCTCACTACGTACATTTCCATTTTCACTACGTAACCAATTCACAACAAAGTTACCATTCTCCCTAGTCAGTATAGTTGTGGTTATTCGACTTTCGAAAAATTATTCGAACAATTTGTTTTACTGTATTATTCGAATTCGAAACTTCCTGGTCTTCCAATATTCAATTTCAAACAGAAATCAAAAATTAGGAAAGTTTGAGTATTCGAATACCAGCAATTATTTGCGTAATTTGATCGAATAATTATTCGAATAGTCGAATAGGCACAACTATATAGTGAGCTTAATTTCCTTAATTCGCCAAATCAGATCCGGTGCAAATTGGCTCGCGGGGAGGGGGCTTAGAGGGGGCTTATGTTACAAATCTCTTGTAAATCATCAGTGATCATCTCTCTTCAAGGTATATATGAATGTCTCTTCTCACATCAAAAATGGTTGAGCACGTTCATGAAGTTCATGAAGGAGTTAGAATTCTCTTCTCACCAGTATTCAGTTTCATTTTCAATACAACAACGGGCTTTCTGGCACGACGACCCCGTCCCCCGAGCCAATTCACGCCATCACTTTGCTCGGCCCGCATGTCATTCTCGCTTAGATCCTGATCGATACCGATGGCTAGGCCCTAGGCGAGAATGACATGCGAGCCGAAACACCAAATCAAACAGTCGATAGGCCAGCAGCCTTCGGTATGTTCAGTATGTAATACCCTACCTAGGAATTATCTCAATAGTTCAGTATTTTCCAAAAGCGTCCAACAGGACAGAAAGCTCACCGTGCGTCTTCGAACTCGATGAATGCGTAGAGTGGTCCACGTCCGCCCTTGATGTCGACGAAACGAATCTTTCCGTACTTCGCGAACACATCTTCAATGTCCTTCTCGCGAGTATCTGGAGGCAGATTGCCAACGTAGATTCGTGTCTCGTCGCGTCCCATGTCTAAATCGAAGAGATCTCACTAAATCAGCACCAGACAATGTATTTCCACACACGAGAAACAAGGACGACCGGCTAAGGAACACACAACCGCAAGCCATCGGAGCAGGTTAGCGAAGACGGCGTTAAATCGGAGGAGATAAGACTGCATTCACATTCGCTGTATGTAGCTACCCGCCACGGCTGTCCGCCGCGGCAGGCCATGAATGACCCCCCCCCCCCCGACCCTATTTGCGCCGTGAGAGCACACGAAAGAAAGCTTATTAGCTCAGCTAAGGGCCAGTCAACACTGGATAATCGATATTCAGCAAAGCTCGACGTTATCCAAAACCCTTCCCTCATCCATTTCATAGGGCCAGCAGGGATGTACTTTATACTGTGTTTCTCGTTTCTACCATAATTCAAATGAGAATATCACGTAGAACCCTGCCCCCCCCCCTCCCCCACTTGCACCAAGACAAGACACTGTCTCAGCGAACCAGATAATGAACAAAGCCTTCAAGCAATACAAAACTGACAAACGCTCCGACGGCCGCCGAAAACTGCATTTGTTCCCGAGAGAAATTGTGAAGCGGTAGAACATACTGGATAAACGGCATGGATCAGAAGTGCGATAGACACCAAAGCCTCCCAAATATACAACGCTAAACGTTGCTAAACGTCGGAGATGGAACGGCGTTGAATAAACCCAAATTCGGAAGCACGTAAAACACAGATCTGTAATCGAAAAGCGGAGATAAGATTACATTCACATTCGCTCCATGTTCACTCCCCCCCCCTGACCCTATTTGCGCATGAACAACAAACAAACAACTGATGGAAAATCGCGACGTTTTGCTCCGCGTCAGCGCCCAATTCGATAGAACAATCTAGATGAGGGGTTCAGGATGGAGTGAAGAATCAGACGAATCTGACGAACCACTGAGTGAAGAATCAGACGAATCTGACGAACCACTGGCGAATGAGACGACAACACGCCAACAGAAGCGAGTTGGAATGATGATGGAGAGCCCAGAATGAGACGTGGAGCCGGCGGGATCGAACGTGTCCGAACGCGGCAACGGCGTCGGACGACGTTTTCCGACCGCCGCGCGAGCCGCCCGCATCGGACGGAAATCGACGCCGGGTCAGCTCATAATCGATCGCTTCCCTTCCAGGCTAGCCTAAAACTTTTTAAACCAAAGCAAAGTCGGCGCAAAGCGCCTCGAAGGAGATCACCCTGTACTCCATGGATATTCGCCTTGGTAATAGGGCACATGTGTGTCTAATTACATCAGAAATGGCCTAGCTCAGTTCAACATAGGGGTGAATTACACCAGTGCCGCGTAAAATTTTAATTTCCTATTACCCAAAGACGTTGTATAAGGCGGCGCAAATAGGGTCGGGGGGGGGGGTCACCTCCTAAAAAATGTCACCAACACAAAAACAAAGCGTCAAAACACGCTGATAGTAAAGAATAGGTAGGCGCAAATAGGGTCCGGGGGGGGTCAACATGGCCTGCCGCGGCGGGTAGCTACATACAGCGAATGTAAATACGGTCTTATCTCCTTGTTTCGATTACATATCCGTGTTTTATGTGCTTACGAATTGGGCAAGGGAGGGAACTCCAGGATGTAGGCAATTCTAGCACGGTTGCGCCACTCAAGCCACACCCTGGAGTCCCTTCCCTGCCCAAATCCGCTGACGCTGAGGAGAGCACAGAACAGAGCTGTACCATTGTTTGTACCTATTCTTTACTATCAGTGTGTCGTCGTTTCTTTTGTCGTGTTGGTGACATTTTTTAAGAGGTGACCCCCCCCCCCGACCCTATTTGCGCCAGGGGGGTCACCTTATAAAAAGTGTCACTAACACGACAAAAGAAACGATGACACACTGATATTAAATAAAACAAACAAACAATGACAAACAACATCATCAACTTATATACGTTCACAACGCCGAAACATAAACCGCAATAAAGTCTGGACCCACAATCTTGGCTACGCTGAAGAAACCGCTAGTCTATTACGACGTCAACGATGCCAGGATTCAATACGACCTCAACGATGCCACGATTCATCCAGAGTTGGACGTGGAACACATCAACTTGTATATGTTCACATGACGGCATGAGCAAACGGCATGCAGTGTGACTACGGCATGCACACGCCATCCCACGCCGCTATTCACTGCGCCCGGATAGCAACACTGCGTTACTACTGCGTTGCTACCCTCAAATTTTTCCTTTCCGCGCGAGCGGCGCGAGCGGTCGCATCGGAGCACGCTAAACGCTTCCGCCCGAATAGCAACAGAGCAGCAACAATTTCCAACGGAGTAGCAACTGTGTTGCTGTTACCACCCCAATAGCAACTGCAGTTGCTAAACCGTTGGGGGGGCTGAAAATGGTTCGGCCCGTGGCGACCCAGTGTCCGAGTTACCAGGCATTCACCAATCTTCGTAAGGAGAGTTTCGTTGTCCAATGCCTCTTTCATCTTATTTTCCGTCAATATGAAACTGCTATACTTGAAATGCTCGTTGGATTAGCAATTCTTCTGACTTTTCTGGCCTTATGGAGGCTCTCAGGAAGACTCTTGGGGCAGCCGCAAGAGATGTCTGTTTAATAGCTTGGTTCCACAACTTGACGAAGTTATACTACAATTCTCCCCAAATACAAATAACAGCAATTCACCCTTTCGGAAGCAATATAGGGAGAGTTTTGTTCGAACTGGGAAGAATTAGTGTTAAAATTGATTAAAGGGTACACAAAAAGCGACTCTCCCTAACGACTACCCATCCAGGCCCAGAAAACCCGTTCGATATATACTTCGTTTCAACTGGAAAACATGAACAAAGGATACAGGACGCTTTAGTCAATTCCTTTGCGGGATACGCCACGCACTCTACTCCTACGGGTTAATGTGCTGACGACTTGGATACGTACTTGGCCAGTGACCTGCGGTGCTCAGCAGATAGACAAGAAAGTACATTAACCTTGCAGGAAAGTCCTTGTGCCAAATCACCAAGCTCGATAGGAGGGAAAGCTTTCTTGTCCTGGGCAGGAAATCCGAACCAAGAACACTGAGTCGGAGTGCGTGCGTCAGTTGGCGCCTCCTCCGACCGCGCTACCACGCTCCACGAATAAAACACCAATAAGAAGGTTAACAGCAGTTTGTTTGGCACGTGAAGGTGATAGTGTTACAATCCCGACCTATTAATGGCTTGAAGTTAGTTTTAATTTTTGTTGTTTGTTCGTTATCCGTTTTTCCGTTATCCGGCCATTTTTGGACAAAATTATCCGTTATCCTTATCCGGGTTTCGAAATTTTATTATCTGCTCATCCCTGTAGGGCACGCCTCCTGAATCGGTACGCTCTGCACTCGATCCCCGTTCACACCCTGACGCGTTGCCCTTGAATATCTCGTAAACTTGGATGATCAGCGCCAAGGATATAGTTCGCCTGGAATCACCCATGGTTAAGCTCAAAGAAGGCCCGGCTGGCATACGCCGCACTGTCGTAGGCATCCTTTGGCTTCAGTCCACCCTCCCCGTGATGGACACGTGACATTAGCCGATTACGTATAGTAAGAAAGATACAAGTGCTCCATCACCCCTATCAGCGTGCCTCGCACTTGCGCGCTTCGCGCGATGTTGCAGTATCACTAAGCTAAGGACAATCACATCGCTAGCTGCTCTACTTGTGCAGCTTTTTTCCCTACTAAGGAGTACAAAAGGCTCGCAGTACATACAGTGTTTAGTATGATAGGGCGATCTATTGGTTCCTCACTACTGGTCCTCCCTTAGTCGAACGGTCCCCCATTACTGGTACTGGTCCCCCTCAATGATCCACCCTTAGCGGACAACGTCCTCGGCACACTTTCTGAATTTCCCGGCACATTGGACGACGTCTACCTGAATCTCCAAACACGTTAAGCGACGTCTTTGGCACCTCCTCTGAGTCCGAGGCACGTCAGACGTATTCCGCACGTCTTCCGAATCCCCTGGCACGTAGAAGACGTCCGGGTATTTTCCGCTATTTTCGCGACTAGTAATTTGATCAGTATCGATTGATGGCGATCGATACTTCATAAACGAACTTCAGATTCGTGTTCAGCGACCGCGGTTACCCCAGGGCCGAAGTTTCCAGGCGGGGAAAAGACGTCTGGATATTTTTCGCCATTTTCGTGTCGTAATTTTCCTCCCATTC
>OX377206.1:44034842-44245757 GCA_947396885.1 Heligmosomoides polygyrus polygyrus
CCGAAGCCTATCAGTCCGCATATATAGATATTATTGATTCTATCACATGGACTTTACCATTTACAACTAATAGGACGAACGTTCCGCGTTGCTTCACGAAAACCGTGTAATCGACTCAAGCAAGGCACAATTAAATGGCACTTCCACGAGACTAAATAGTCAGTGTTCCGGCTTTTAAATAGCAACAAAAACAATTGACAGGTGACTGTACACCAACAACGAATACAATGAGCGAGTTGTGTAATTTATGAGTGTTTGGTAAACTTACAACTGGAAGAAGAACCCGTCTGAGTTGTCCGCCGTAATTTCGGAGTGAAATTTAGGGAAATCGTTACGGGACCACGCAGTTGCCTATCCCTCTGTTAATCAGTCGCCGCAATAGTGATATTTGCGCACTCGTCCGGCGCAAATAGGGTGGAGGGGGGGGGGGGGAAGGGCTCCTGATGGGCAGAAAATCCCATAGAACGTCGTTAGTGTCCTCATCCCTTTCTCCAACGTATAGAGCCTGTAGTATGGACGCTCCATGGCTAATAAAAACCAGGTTTGGATCGCGCGGCTGTGGGCGTTGCGCACCGGACAACTCAGACGGGTGTATCGGCGAATCCATTTATGTACACGTATTATAAATAAGACGCCACAAATTTTTCACAAAGGGGGGGGGGGTTGAGGTTTCAGCGCAAAGTCCAGCTTCTTCCTTGATACTCAAACGAGTTACTAATACGTTATTTCATAGGACTTTAGGAAAGCTTCCAGACGAAAAACCACCCCAGGTAAAAGAAGATGTTGGTGCAGTTCCAACGAGGGGTCCAGCTTATAAGGGAATATGCGTTCTACTCCTCGTTCTCTTGACGTGTCCACGGACTCTGACCGCCATATTGGGATTGCGACTCCTTAGAACCCCCTTATTGGGATTGCACCAAGATGTCTTCCAAATTCAAGAGTCCAACAGCGGTAATATCCGCAAATTGAAAACCACTTACGCCAAAAACGGCGGAAAACCATCTCTCCGCCCTAATAGCAGAAGTCTACCAGGAACCATTCAAGAGCGCTCATCGTGTTTTGTTCAGAATAACGGGAGTTATTCGCACGCAATCTGTTTCGGCAAGGGGGGAGCCATTCCTTAAAGTAGAACAGAATTTCCTTAATTGTTGATCACAGCTGTCATGGTTGGCCGCTTCAACCTTCGACAAGCACAACATCAACAGTACACTGAATCCAGCAAGATTCATTGAAATATAATGGCAAACAACAATCAATAACGTAACAAATAACCAGGCCAGGCAACTAGCTCTCCACTCAAATCACAACAAACAGACTCGCCGTTAAACGCACACAAGCAAAAAACTGCGGACGAGTTTTCGGACGAGTTGTTCGGGCGCGAAAGGCAAAAATTCAAACAGGCCAACACGGCGTTGGCGATGGGGCGCGAAATCCTTCAATGCAAGCATTACACGAGCGAACCTCTTGTCGCTCAAAGGGGGGGGGGTTCGGAGCTGGCTTCTGCGCTCTTCGAGTATCACTTCATGGGGCATCAACCGCTCAACAAACTCCCAATCGATCTTCACCTCCTCAAAGCTGGTGGTTGTTGCACCTGAAAGAACGAGATGGGCGACAGATATGCGAAAACAGATAAAACTGACTTGGACGCAAATCGTCTCAATATTCTTAAGAGTGCACAGACCGCTATAATCAACTTTGAGGAACGATAATCGCTAGAAAAACTAATTTAAGCATGCTGTTTGTCCCTTCAGACAAGGAGATTGTATAATGCTACCTCTTGTAGGTTAGGTTAGGGTGTTGTGTTCCTATAATCACTTATGTCCAATCTCCGTAATTATCAACCTGACAACACTATCCAACCGGATCACTAACCACTCAGTACTGCGATAGCTATGTATTCTCTGGCTTACGGATAACGCCAACTTTGAACGCTAGGAACTGAACAATCTAGCGATATCTTAATTTGACTGTCCTGTCCTCGGTTGGTCCCCAAACGAATGACGTGTTAGAGCGCGTTAGAGGGCTCTAACACGTCATTCGTTTGGGGACCAACCGAGCTCTGGTACTAGGATAACTTCCCCTCAGTTTTTTGCTTGTGTACGTCTAACGAGGAGTCAACAAACAGTAACAACAATATATCAAATTAGGAGTTTCTCGACATCCTACTTGAGTTTTTGAATCTGAGATTTAAGCTGAGATTCCTCGTTTTGAGTAGTACACTCCCCTCTCGTTATAACGCCTCCGGATAAGACGCTACTCTCGAAATAACGTTTTCTCTGGCCCGGCCAGCTTACCTTTACGCCAATACAACTCCGCTTAAGACACGTCGGATACAACGCTTGTATACGACGATACAGCGAAGGACGAATTATACGCCCGAATAATGCGGTGGTTCAGTGGATATGATGGCGAGTACAAGAGATGAGACAGAGTTTATTGAGAGACCAACTGGTCTATGTACAGGTGGAGCGAGAACATGACGGGGCTAGGATCGTCGACGACGACGATATTCGCTACTCCCGTTATAGCGCGGTTTTGAGAGAAACCCTGCGTTCAAAATGGCTCCCGTTATAACGCGACCCGCCCTCAGGTCCGGTTCTACACAGAAAGCGCCACTGTTCGTTTAGATTGTTAGCGTGCGCATTTTCAAGAATCATTTAGACTTTCATGTCCTGCGGTTTAAATTATTTATTAGATATTCGTCGGTTGTAGACATAACTACCGACTAAAAACCCAAAGGTAGTGACGAGTTGTCCGCCGTCAATTGTACGAGTTTGTCCACAGTGGTCGGGAGATCGTTGCGGGACCACGCGACAGTCGACCCTGTTCAAACCAATGCGCCGTTGAATAGACCGCAATCATCCCTTCGAACATTTCCCTTCCGCGTTTTTTGTGTCTCTCAACCCCTTTATTCAAGTCTTTTCGGATTGTCGGTCGGAAATCATAATAATCGAGGAGGAAATCAAAAAAAAAGCATAACCCATTGAGGAAACTGGAAAACTGGCAGAAGAGGTGAAGGGGAGGGCGTATGTGTATTCCCGTAAGCTACAGTCGAATTACACATGTGAACACGTAGTAAACAGAGATGAGTTTTGATTAGCCCAGCTAGATACAAGAATTATATTACAGCACTTTACAGCTATCGTTTCTTACATTTGAGTGACTTTGCCTCGATCAAATTATAATCTTGGCTCTCCACTGCTCTTTGCAGGGGTCTTGTAAAGGGCATCAACTTTTAAAGTTCTCCCTATAAGCGTAAATTAGTTACCACACCCCTTCTAACCGACATTCATACTACGAATGAAGCACGAGTAATATTGTTATGCCTAGCTCGCTCAGAAGTCGTGAAGAAAACGAAGAACGTCCGACTCCGTGCCCACCTATTCGACTCCACTGTTCTTCCTGCCCTAACATACGCCTCAGAGACCTGGGTTATACGTAAGCAGGATGAACACGCGATCAGCGTCGCGCAGCGTGGAATCGAGAGGACGATGCTCGGAGTGACACGACTCACGCAAGTGAGAGAAGGCCTCCGGAGTTCCGAGCTTCGCCGACGTTCGAAGATCAGAGACGCTGTCGCATGGGCCAAGTCGTCGAAAATTAGGTGGGCCGGCCACGTAATGCGATTCGCAGACACCCGCTGGACGAGAGTCGTCACAGATTGGATTCCGCGGGATGTCAAAAGAACACCAGGACGCCCACCAACGCGTTGGTCGGACTTCTTCGTGAAAGCCCTGAACGACCGATATGACGCTCTTCGTGTCCCTCGAGCGAGGAGGATCCATTGGACCACTCTGGCACGCGACAGGGACGAATGGAGACGCTGCTGGCGCCCGCTCGAGCAAGTCGATGATCAACGGGACGACAGGTGATACAGGTGATACAGCTCGCTCATCAGTGAGACAGAAAAGAAGAGCTCATGTGATCCCGCAACGACCGCCGTAGTACTGTGGGAAAGATCGACCAATTCTTGGCGGACAATTCGTCGCACTCCTTGGCTATTTAGCCGCGAGTGTAGACATTGCGGGATTGCTTTAGTCGAAGTTATGGAAAGATGGTGCTTTGAGACCGGGGGCCGGATTCATCAAAGTTACTGCAGTAACTTTAACGGAGAATTGTGAGCGAAAAGCTCAGATAACGTGGCTTATCGCTCGCCATATCGTTTGATAAGCCGCTGAGCTCTTCGCTTACAATTCTCCGTTAAAGCTACTGCAGTAACTTTGATGAATCCGGCCCCGGGTTTCAAGGGTCTTTTTTCCATGGGCTTCCGTTGGGTAGTTACGTACACTACGCTCCGCACTCGCTCTTCTCGCTTGTTCGTAGTTACAAGTCGTTACCTTCGGTTTTGTCGCTGCGATCGTTTTTTTTTTTGTCGCTGTGGTCGATTCAGAAGACGTGCCGAACGCGTCGCTCAACGTGCCTGGGGATTCAGAAGAGGAGCCGAAGGCGTCGAACGTGTCTGTGGACTCAGATGACGTGTCGAGGCGTCGCCAGCGTGACTGGATATTCAGAAGAGGTGCCGAAAACGCCGTCGAACATGCCTATGGATTCAAAGACGTGTCGAACCGTCGCTTAATGTGCCTGGGGATTCAGAAGAGGTGCCGAAAACGCCGTCGAACATGTCTATGGATTCAAAAACGTGTCGAGGCGTGGCCAACGTGACTGGGGATTCAGAAGACGTGTCCAAGGCGTCGTCCGCTAAGGGAGATCATTGAGGGTTAACCAGTACCAGTAAAGGGGAGTTTTCCAGTAAGGGGGGCCAGTAGTGGGGGACCAATACCAGTAATGGGGAGCAGTTCCAGTAAGGGGGTAGGGCAGTAGTAAGGGAGCAGTATCTGTAAGGGGTGTTTATGATCGCCGACGGAAGTCCTTCACGTCAAGTAAGAGGTTCCGATCGGGGCCAATGTCGGTCGAGATTATCGATTTCCTGACCGGTGATTTCACCCGCGTCTAAAGCAACACAATAGTGGCGAGTCTTCCGGGTTGGACGAGTTTTCGCACAGTATGCGGGCGATCGTTGCGGGACCCAACTGCTCCAATCAATCACCAAGAAACCAGCAGACGCCTATCAACCTTCATTTCGCTGGTGGGTAATATTTAATATCACTTACGCGCAATTCGTACGAATAGGCTTCTGCGCTCAGTAAGAATCTATGAAAGTTGAATTGAAAAAGGAGACGGATGCTAGGAATGGGCGCTAACTACAATACGAGCATGGAGGTGGAAGCAATGGAAAACCTCAGATTCCCTAAGAATGTTTGCAAATGTTTGCACTGTTGAGATGGGCATGAGCTTCTCTTTGGCTGCTACTGGATAAGTGTCTATTGCTCATATGTTATGTTTGTTTTGAGGAACTGTCTGCCATGCACCTGTCCACATTGTTCATTGACGGTGGCAATTTCATTTAAGCGGAGTTCTGCAGTAGATGGTTGAACGATTTTCTTAGTCTGATATAACGAACTGTGGCGCTATGGTAGTTGGGGGGATCGTCTTATAAAAAGTGTCGCTAGCACGAAAAAAGAGACGATGACACACTTGTAATAAAGAAAACAAACAAACAAGCTATTGCTCTGTTCTGTGCTCTAGATTTGGGCAGGGGAAAGACTCCAGGATGTGGCTGGAAGTTCCCTCCCTTGCCTAATATGGAAGCAGACAAAATACGGATCTGTAATCGAAAATAAGAGATGGACTGCATTTACGTTCGCTGTATGTACCTACTCGCCACACATGCACCCCATGGTGTGTTATGGTGACCCCTCCCCTAACTACCATAGCGCCTGAACTATTTTTTAAAGCAGAAATCTCGATTGCCTAAGGCTGCCCCACAACTTAGTTTCAAGCTTACAAGAGCGGCTGAAAATTAAATAGCCTACTCCAAATAACAGTGGATTTGGTCTTGTACGCTCCGAAGCAACGTTTGAAACCTCTTGTGGCTAAGCTTTCCTTCTGTGCTGGCATCACCCACAACGTTGTGGCTGCAAGGAACACAGCAACAGAATCTTCTTCGAATTCGAATGCTATAATTATTTATTGATGAAGAAGGCCTTTTTCGTTTCCATCTGCAGGTCCAAAAACAACAAAGAAACATAAAATATGGATCTGTTTAAGAACGCCGGAAAATGGTTTCAGCAGAAGTGTCCTACCGCTTTTAATCCCGCTTAGAACCCTTATCTTTCCTTTGATGGAACCTAAGAATCATAGGTTCATTTGGAGTTACCTCGCCAGGTCTACTAATAATCCTATTTATCGGGGCTCCACGAAAACTCGTCACTACTGTGTAGCTTTGGACGCGAGTGGTGATTTCTGTTTGGGAGACACGCGGATATTATAGCCGACGGGAATGCTTCACAGTAGGCGGAAAGTTTCGATGGGAAGGGCAACATCGAGCGACATTGTTGATTACAGCTTGAAAGTGATGTTCCTTTGTCTGTCTGTTGATGTCGGTTAGGCAATTCGTGATTGCTGTAACTGTCCCGCGTGGAAAAAATCAGTTTAACATAGTAATAGGAGCGGTGGGGATCCTCCGTTCTAACAAAAAGATTTTTCGTCGTGTGATCGAGCAGACACTCAGTACTTATCGAAAATTTTCGATTTTTGCCTGAGGTTGGCCACTATTCTGACGCCGATTGATGGAAGCTCCTTACTGTTACTGGATTCCTGCTGTTCAGACCATGGGATCTTCATGTGCCGTGGTCGTATAGGCTAATTGCTTTAATAGAAAGTTTACTACTTTCATCTCTAACATTTGGCACCTCAACCTCAAAGGAAAAACGGCAAAGGACGCCTAAAGCATCTCTTCAGGGTAGCCATTGTAGGTACGAGGGACCCTAAAAGGTGCGAAGAACGTAACAGGTCACGGCATCCAGTGAACGCAAAGGACAAGCGAGCAATTATTCGAATGCAAGGGGACCAACCATGGAATTGAGGGATCAATGTGGTTCTATTATTGGAAAAAATCTACTAGTTCCATTTAAAAGATGAAATGTTGAAGCTCAATAAGGTGATAACTTCATAAAAATATCAAGATTTGATAAAGTTGAATCAAAGAGGGAGATAAAATTCAAATGGCAACAAAAGCGAGTAGGTCAACTTACAGGCAAATTTGGTGACCACTCCTCTGCTACCTGAACCCATTTGAGGGTATTGTATCATCCTGCTTATCAAGAAGGGTGCTTGTATCCTTAAGCACAAGGCAACCTCCTTGAAGTAGCAAGTGATTATTAGGGGACGATGGAAATTGGGGAATCAGACGGGAAGTATGGGCAGAACATGTTCCTTTCGATCCCACCGAGAATAACAGCTGATAGCTGAGAACCGCTGACGGTCGCGGCGCCTGCCCGTGACGACTCGCCCGCGTGGGCGGGGTTTCGAGGGAGGCGCGCCCAGTCGAGGTATCTAAGGCCGGCAGCAGAGTCTTGCGGGTGCCGCGGTCCCGCCATGACAACGGCGGGTGGTGCGGCGCCGCAAGGGCTGCTGTACGCAACACTGCGTACTTTTGCCGACAGTTACGACCTCTAAGAATGTCAGAGATGAAGTAAGCAGAACGCTTTTTCTTTTGTGAAGAAGCGTTTTCTAAGTCAAGTTAGGAGATCTTGAATCTAAGCCGCGAAATCTAATAGAACACTTCTTATAACTCAACAGTTCTGTGCCATTTTGCGCTTGCTCTCATTTTTGTCGATCTACCTCCGCTAAAATTTCCTCGTTTGACAAGCAGCTCGAAGATAATGTGGTAGCCCTTGTGATGAACGCATTCTCTCCGATGCCTTGTTAAGTTCGATAGGTCCGTCCGATGCAGTTATACCTGTACTAAAAAGAACGGTCTGCTTTCTTGTTGCATTTCTGTGCAAGGGTTTTCTTTAAACCTCAGACGACTAACTTGTGACTGGAAGGTCACGGAGATTTTCCAAGCAATTAAGGTTACCTAATATCGTGCTAAGCTTTTTGCGTTACATTCTGAGTGCAGGATTCCATACACCTGCGGTAGCCCTCGGGGACCTTTGCGTGCGGCGGCTCCGCGACAACTCGTCCGCGCCGCGGCTTCCACCACAGTGGCAGCGTGGGTCCCACTGCGGCGGGAGCGATATGGACGAGTTCTCGGGGTGCTGCCGCGAGACTCTGTAGAGGCCCTAAGAGGTACCTAACGTCCGGACCCCCAGCGTGCGGGCCACGCCAGGTTAGCCGGCTTCGCCGGCATCGCATTTGCGGGCCACGACGGCTAGCCGGCTCCGCCGGCAGGGCCACGCTAGGAACGTAGCCCAAACCTAGCTAGGGTTGCTTCCTCACCCAGCGTCGGTCGACGGCTCCGCCGGCAACCAACGCTGGGTAATGAAGCAACCCTAGCGTCGAGCTCGTTGAAACGTGCGCGTACTCCAGATTGGTTCCTAACTTGGTACCACTCACATCCCAGTACAGCACTCAGAAGAATGTCCTCTTCGTCTAGTGTTGGGTTCACAGCCTATTGCAGCTCATCAAGCCTAATGAAATGTCTGACATTTCTGTCCAGCCAGGAGGTGTGATAAATTCCAGAAATGGTGGCTTAAGACAAAAATGCTATACGCTTCTGTACATAGTATATTATGAAAACCTGGTCAAGCTAGTGCTGAAAATTGACGACCCTTAGGCAAGACTTGGTTAAAAACGTAGCCGTACCGAGCGCAGGTCCCAGCAACTGTCTTCGTTAGCCTGCCTTGGCCCACCACTGAAAATTGGAGAACCTGGGCAGGTAGAAAAAGCGTAGTAACCCGAGTAAATACGCCCGCACCATTGGCCACTGATTTTGAGGGAGCGTACGGGAAGAATTATATACGAGAGTCTGGTGTAGTCAAGAACTGGGGTGGGACGGGAGCTTGATTTCCGCTGTTGACGAACCACTACCACTACTCATGCCTTCCTCCTTTATATATGGTGGGATTTTCTGTCTCTGATTTTCCTACCTCCAGTGCGTCAGAGAGAAATTCAGTATCGCGTTCAAAAGATCGATAACATTGATCGACATTGACTGTCTGATCAAAACTCCCAATCAGCTGTGCCGCGTTTCCGTTGGCCAACACAGTCAGGCAACTCCCACATAGATCTCTATCTGTATTCATAATCAGTTGCGTGTGCTTCGGCCATAAAGTTGGTCTCGTTCTGATCTTAGTATTTGACACAGCTCAATCTTCCAATAACTGTCTCCGCTCCGTCTCACAACAGTATTATAAATTGTTGTCATAGTCAGAAGTACTAAAAATAATTTCGTAAATAATGCATAGTTCCATTAAGTATTGATCCACTTGCACGCTGCTTCGATTGATTGCAGAAGTTGAACAACAAATACAGCAGTGAGGAACACACATATCCCCACCTTGGTGGTTCATGTAAGTGCGATAAATAGGAAGCGTGAGTGGGCGGGAGAAGCTGTTGCATGCGCTCAACCCAACGAACTTCGAATGGGAGAATCTTACTTACAGCGCACAGCTAAGAAGCAAGCATCAGTGCAATAAAAAAGATATCGCTGTGCGCTCCAAAAGTTCACCGCAGATTTTATTCGATTAACAGCTTTTATTTGATTGAGAGTGTACATGCCACATGAACCACTAAACTGGGAATCCAAGCGATAAGTAGGAAGCATGAGTGAGTGCGAGAAACGGATGCATGCGCGTAAGACAAAGAACTTAGAATAGTATAGAAAAATCCCGAACACAGCGGAGGTAGGAAGGAATGAGCTGTGACCTCGGCCGGAGCACACAGGCGGCAGAGCCGTACCCCGCAGCAACGCGACTTCAGCAGCACCGCAGGATACTGCAGGTCCACTAATTGAACGGTAGCGAGGACAGGAGCCTTCAAGGATGCCGGTTCGAGGCAGTAGCCACCCAACACGTGCGCGGACAGAGACGCGGGGCTGGCCTATTTCGCAACGCCTCACGCGTCCTCCTCGGCAGCGGTGATTGCTCACTTCCCGGCTCTCCCCTTCGGATAGAGAAGTCATGCCGCAAATTTGGGTGGTTAAACCATCGAGCCCGCGAAGTTTACGAAGTTCCGAAGAATTACGAAGTTCAGACAAAAAACCCTCCTCTATTATCTACCAGCGTCGGTTGCGGGCTTCGCCCTCTGGCCGGGCGGTCCGCGCTAGGCTAGCCGGCTTCGCCGGCGTCGTGTGTGGTGAGCCATGTGGGGTCAGCAACCCAACCCAACCTCTAGCCCGCTAGGGTCCCATAACCCAGCGTCGGTTGCGGGCTTCGCCCGCACCAGACTTTGGCCGGGCGGGCCACGTTAGGCTAGCCGGCTTCGCCGGCGTCGTGTGTGGTGATCCATGTGGGGTCAGCAACCCAACCCAACCTCTAGCCCGCTAGGGTCCCATAACCCAGCGTCGGTTGCGGGCTTCGCCTGCGCCCGACTCTGGCCGGGCGGGCCACGCTAGGCTAGCCGGCTTCGCCGGCAACCGACGCTGAGTAAGGAAGCATCCCTAGCGTTGATAGCGAAAAAGTGCAGAAAAGAGTAACCGGCCGTAATTGTGCACAATGGAGAGAGATTCGGTATTTGAGGACAGATTCGTCAACAGAGTGGGGTAATGGTCAAGGTACGGCTGTAGACATAGAGGAAAATTGAACGGAAGAAATGCCATCTGCGATGCAAAATAATAGTAAAAATGTGCAAAAAAGAGCAGCCGGTTGTCATACTGCACAGTGGAAAAGGATTCAATTTATTATGGAGTCGTAGCTTCCCTGGTAGTGGGGTAGTGGTAAAAGTATGGCGGCAAACATAGAGGTAAATTGAAACAAAAAACGGCTTATGTGAATCAAAATTGCAAAAGAAAAATGCAGAATGGAGCAACCCATTGTCATACTGAACAGTGGAAGAGGATTCAATTTCTGTAGTAGCAGCAACCCTGGTAGTGGTAAAAGGTAGTGGTAAAATATGGCGGTAAAAACAGTGGAAGGTTGCACTACACAGAAGAGCTGGGAAGGAACACTGACGTATGAGCACTAGACACGTATTGAGAAGAGACCTCTTTCGAAATCACCCTACGTCAGGCAGTCGATGGTAGTCAATGGTAAACAACAGTGGTGATTGGGAAGAGACCTCTTTCGAAATCACCCTACATCAGGCAGTCGATGGCAGTCGATGGTAAACAACATTGGTGGGCAACTGTCAAGCGTCTTCGTTTTGCCTCCGCTACCTCTACGGCAAAACTTATGTTTTGAATTCGCACACAACGGGGGGGGGGGAGGCTTCATTTCGGCAACGAATCATGTGCACTGCGCACTCGGGCTCATGCCCTAATTAAACATACAGTTGGCTTATGCCATACAAATCACGTGTACTGCGAACTCGGGCTCATGCCCTACTAAACAGTTGGCTTATGCCATACGATATTAGTATGTTCCTGTGACCTGGTCGAGCTAGCTCCGGTCTTGAGCGGATGTCACTTTAACAGCATATAGTGTATCACAATACGGGGTTAACAGAAGTTATAGAAGCGTTCACATACAGAGATCACATTGGCACCGATGGGCAATTAGGAATGACTATAAAGGTGTGGGTTCGACGTAGGATAAGAACGCTCTCTGGGTTTTCCATCTGCCAACCCTCATGACGTTTTCTGGAGCTATCCCCGCGCGGATCGCCGCTGTCGCGGCTCCACCTCTGAACGAATGTGTGGTAAGTTGTCGCGATCCAAGCCCTGCAGCCTGAAGAGTTTCCTTGATCCTGCGCGTGACGTAGTCTCTGGAAGGGGCTCCTCCCCGCTTGGAACTGAAAAGAAAGTCAAGCGCTGAGCATGTTTCGTTCAGCCTTTTGAACTGTTCCCATAAAAGGAGCTTTCTTCCACCCAGGCGAAATGCCACTTGGGTTCCTATCCCTTGTTGGTCGACTTTTGACCTTTTCAGAAACAGCCACCAAACTGAATCGCCCTTAAAGGTGATATCCCCAAATTGAAGGGTGCATAATTCACTGACCCTTAAAAAGAAAAAAAAAACATCCATCAGGAGAATCATGGTTGCCCCTATAAGATCTATGGTAGAACTGGATTTAAGTGCCCATCCTACTACAGTTTCTATGTCCCCAGGTGTGGATTTTTTCCTGTGCACTACTGGTGGACGGGTTCTGTCTGCCCCTTTCAACAACGCTCTTTGCACTTCCTGATCGCCTGCAGGTAGGGGACCGAAAATATGACTGAGAGCAGCTATTTGGTAATGTAGCGACTTCAGTTTACCCTGGTCAATAAGCGACGCTAAAAATAAATTCCTAAGCTTATGTAATGCTGAAGCCGGCACATTCCACTTCTCAATAAAGTGGAAAAAAAATCCTCCCTAACCCTCTTATAGAGGAGAGCGTTCCTTTCGAGATACATGAATCGAAACAGGATAGAAGAATATTGCTAACGGAAGTTGGGAAGCCAACGCGCGTTGCCATCTCAGCGACTGCACATGCTGCTTCCCTTTTTGGATCCATCGGGATATCTGGAACGAAAATGATGATGCCAATTAACTGGCCGTTACTGTGCTCTTGTGGTTCGGAAAGCGATGACCTGTGCTGTGAGGTCGGCCAGTGGCGCGCGGAATACCGTACCCTGCACCTGCGGATACGTGCCGTCTGGGCGCCTTGTATCCCGGTGACCCATTTTCGGAGCACTCGGCGTATCTGCAGGGTACGCCGCCCGATACCGTCGGATATACCGTGTTCTGCCTGTGAGTATTTAAGGGGGGCACTCTTGGCCGATATATGTATTTCTCTACATTTTCTACCTTTAGCTCTCTCATTCCTCAACTTGGATGGGTGGAGAGTCTCGAGCTGCCGAAATAGCCGGAATGGGGACCACTGACCTTGGTGGGCCCCGCCTTTTCGGCGGGTCCCCCCTTGGGGACGCTCTTTGTGGCGAACTCAAAACCCCATTTTGGACAACTGGCAACCGCACCGCAAACTTGGGTGATTAAACCGGCTAGCTAGCCAGTGTACGAATTGCGGGTGGCTGACATCGGACAAAAAACCCTTCCTCTTTTATATATGGGGGGATATCCCACCATATATAATAGAGGAGGGTTTTCGTCTGTTCGTAATTCTTCGGAACTTCGTAAACTTCGCGGGCTCGATAGTTTAATCACCCAAGTTTGAGGCACGAATTCTCTCTCGGAAGGGAGCGAAGCGAGGTGAGCAATCGCCGCTGCCGATGAGGACACGCGAGGCGTTGCGAAATGGCTCTGTCCGCGCACGTGTTGGGTGGCTACCGCCGCGAACTGGCCCTCTTGAAAGCTCCTGTCCTCGCTACCGTTCAATTAGTGGACCTGCAGTATCCTGCGGTGCTGCTGCAGTTGTGTTGCTGCGGGGTACGGCTCTGCCGCCTGTGTGGCTCCGGCCGAGGTCACAGCTCATTCCTTCCTACCTCCGCTGTGTTCGGGATTTTCCTATACTATTCTAAGTTCTTTGTGTTGAGCGCATGCATCCGTTTCTCCCGCCCACTCATGCTTCCTCTTATCGCTTGGATTCCCAGTTTAGTGGTTCATGTGGCATTTACACTCTTAATCAAATAAGGCTGTTAATCGAATAAAATCTGCGGTGAACTTTTGGAGTGCACGGCGCGATCTCGTCTTTCATTGCGCTGTATGTTTGCTTCTTAGCTGTGGGCTGTAAGTAAGATTCTCCCATTCGAAGTTCGTTGGGTTGAGCGCATGCATCAGCTTCTCCTGCCCCCTCACGCTTCCTATTTATCGCACTTACATGAACCACCAAAGTGGGGATATGTGCGTTCCTCACTGTTGTATTTGTTTTCCCACTTCTGCAATCAATCGAATAAAAGTCGCAACGTCTTGGAGGAGTGTTCAATTCGACGTGAACAGTTCTGTCGTAGCATTTGACTTGGATGCATATCACCCCCCCCCCCCCCGATATCAGAACGTAGGAGCGTACAAGTGAACCAATATTTAATGGAACTATGCAGTATTCACAAAATTATTTTTAGTACTTCTGCATGACTATGACAACAATTTATAATACTGTTGTGACACGGAGCGGAGGCAATTATTGGAAGATTGAGCTGTGTCAAATATTAGGATCAGAACGAGATCAACCTTATGGCCGAAGCATACGCAACTGATTATGATTACAGATAGAGGTCTATGTGGGAGTTGCCTGACTGTGTTGGCCGACGGATGCGCCCCACAGCTGATTGGGAGTTTTGATCAGACAGTCAGTATCGATCAATATTATCGATCTTTTGAACGCGATACTGAATTTCTCTCTGACGCACTGGAGGTAGGAAAATCAGAGGCAGAAACTCTCACCATATATAAAAGAGGAAGGCATCAGTCAGTGCCTGTAGTGGTTCGTCAACAGCGGAAATCAAGTTCCTGTCCCACCCTCCAGTTCTTGACCCTATACTATGTGCAGAAGAGGATAGCATTTTTGTCTTAACCCACCATTTCTAGGATTCATCACACCTCGTGACTTAAAGCACGGGTGAGGAACCGGCTAGCCGCAGTGGCCCGAACACTCCAGCGTCGGCGCCGGCGAAGCCGGCGACCGACGCTGGTATATATACATATAGTGGGATATGGTGGGAATTTCGTAGCGCCTCACGCGTCCTCCTCGGCAGCGGTGATTGCTCACTTTCCGGCGCTCCCCTTCGGAGAGAGAAGTCATGCCGCAAACTTGGGTGATTAAAGCATCGAGCCCGCGAAGTTTACGAAGTTCCGAAGAATTGCAAACAGATAAAAAACCCCTCCTCTATAATATATATATATATATATATATATATATATATATATATATATATATATATATATGGTGGGAATGGTGAGATGGTGGCATGTTCGAAGAAAGGCGTGCTCTGTGGAAGGAATCTTCTTCGCCTCGATTTCTGCTTCTTCATTGACGGCCTGTTGACTTCGCTCAGTTCCCACAATTCAGCGTGATTCTCTATGCATACATACGTTAAGGACAAACACCTGGAGTGTGCTACTCAGAGGTGTGCGCTTTCAATTTAGGTCCCATAATGTGTTTCACGTTTTCGTCGGTTCTCTCCAAACCGATATCTGTGTATGTCGGTGTCTGTATGAGGTCGTTCATCACACTCGCGTTTAAATTGCCACAGGTAGTGACGAGTTTTCCGCGGCGTGCCTGGACGAGTTGTCGCACCGTATGCAGGCGGTCGTCACGGGACCAACAATCGTGCTCCAATCAACCACCAAGAAATGGTCGAACATCTACCAACCTTCATTTCGCTGATGGGCACTATTTGATATCATTGGCGAGCATTTCTTAAGGGTATGCTTTTGTATTGAGCAGGAATCTGGTGAAGTTGCATTGAAAAAGGAGGCAGATGCCAAGATGGCTGCAGGTTTCACTCTTCGATTGTTACCACCGTTGGAATTGACATGAGCTTCTCTTTTCGCTTCAACTAGAGAAGTGTATATGGCCCACATGCTATGTTATATTTGTTTTGAGGAACTGTCCGCCATACACCTGTCCAGATTGTTTCATTTATGGTGGAAATCCCGTTCAAGGGGAGTTCTGCAATAGGTAGTTGAACCATTTTCTTAACTCGCTGTAGCGAAACATTTTTACAGCAGAAATCCCAATTGCCTGAGGTTGCCCCAAAACTTAGTCCGAGACTTACAGGAGCAGCTGAAAATTAGATAGCCTACTTCTCCAAATAACGGTGGACTTTGTCTTTTGCGCTCCGAAGTAACGTTTGAAAACGGTGGAGTTGGTCTTTTGCGCTCCGAAATAACGTTTGAAACCCTTTGTAGCCAACGCTTTCCTACTGTGCTGTCATCACCCGCAACGTTGTAACTGCAAGGAGCACGACAACAGAATCCTTATCAAATTCGGATCAACAGCAACAACAAAAAAAATCCTAATCGTTAGTGATGAAGAAGGCCCTTTTCCGTTATCACCTGCAGGTAAAAAAAAGACATAAAATATGGATCTACTTAAGGAGCGGTTCCAGCAGAAGTGTCGTCCCGCGTTTAATCCGTACTCAAACCCCTATCTTTGTCCTGGTTAAGAGCGTATGGTGGCGATCTGACGTGCAATAGGAGTATTCTGGCTCCTTATGCGTACCTTTGTGAGTATGATGGCTCCACAAGAAGGTTTATTACAGGACCGTAGTGGTCAGTGGTAGAATATGTTGATGTATATCACCAATCCTCCACGGATCTCCCTCGATAGAGAGCCTTCGGGCTCTCTTGTTAAGAGGGATCTCAGGCCGCTTGTCGCAGGGCCACGTGGCGCGTCCCCGGGTGGTGGATAGGGGAATTAAACGCGAACCAAATGCGACCGTGTACTGCCCAGAGACGCAGGTGGGATGCAGGGGATGGACTCCTTGCTCCTGCTGTGTCGGGTCGACTCGTTCCTTGTGCGTAGGAGCGGCATGTTCGTGCACAGTGTGCGCGGATGTGTCCGTGACTGTGCGGATTGTAACTGTGTCGGCTCGGCCAAAAGCTTGCACTCGGTAGACTGGGAGTACATCGTAAGGCGATTCGAGGCCGCCTCAAAAGTCTCGCCCCGTCCCTTCGGGCAGTCTGGCTGGCTGCCCGGAGTTCTTCGCCCGCACGACAGAGCCCGACTAGCTACCCGTGTGTACTCAAGTCAAAAACAGCAGCACTAAAGGGCCTCATTCCCCTGACCCCGAAAGAGCCCCCATTTCTGCAGCGATGGGAAGGACGAGTACGGAGAGGCTGCTAAAATCTCAGGGCCTAACCAGGCTGCGCAAATTGAGAAGGACTAGGATGACGATCTGTACTTACAACGCCCGCACGCTTGCATCGGAAGCATCCGTCGAGGACCTGATGATGCAAGCCAGGAAGATCAAGTACGATGTCATCGGACTGACCGAGACGAGAAGACACCACCCCCTACACGCCGCCTACGACTCCGGAGAAGAACTGTTCCTCGGAACATGCGACAGCAGGGGAGTAGGCGGCGTTGGTGTCCTCGTCAACACGCACTTGGCCATGAACATCGATTCGTACGAGTCTCTGACAAGCCGAATCGGACGTCTGCGACTGAAGTGAAGTGTTCCGTGCCAGCTTTGACTGTGTTCGTCGCGTATGCCCCAACATCCGACTACGACGACGAGGAGGTCGAAGCCTTCTACGTGGAGCTGGAGAAGTTCTATAAGGAAGATCACACCTTCTACAAGGTGATCGTCGGCGACTCCAACGCCAAGATCGGACCGCGAAGGTCGCCGGAAGAACTTCACATCGGAACCCACGGTTTGGAGTGGAACGAGCAAGGTGAAAGGCTGTCTGAGTTTCTCATGTCGACCAAGACCATCCATGGAAACTCGCAGTTCCAGAAGCCTCCCTCCCTACGATGGACCTGGGAATCTCCCGGTGGCCAGTTCCACAACGAGATCGACCACATCATCTTCAACCGCAAGCATCGCCTGACCGACGTCTCCGTTGTCCCCAAGCTCTACACGGGATCGGACCACCGCCTCCTTCGCGCAAGGTTCCGCTTTTCGCGTCAAGGAGAGAAGGCCGCGAAGTTCAAGAAGAGGAGTCCCAGAACGACCATCAACTGGGACCTCTACACCTCTCTTGCCGGCCTTTGGGAAGATGCCGTCATGGACAACGTCGACGAGGAATACGACCGCTTCGCGCACCATCTCCACGATAGTACTAAAGGAGCCGAGAGTTTGAAGACCACGAAGAGACGTCTGTCTCCGGAAACTCTCGAGCTGATACGCCAGCGTGGAGCAGCACGAGCGTCAGGCAACTACCAACTGACGTCCGAGCTTGCGAAGCTATGCAGAGAGGCGATAAAGGAGGATCTTAAGGAGAGAAGGGCGGAAGTGTTGGCTGAAGCTGCAGAGGCAGGGTTGAGCATCCGCAATGCCCGCCGGAACTTCGCCAACTTCAAGACCAAGATGACAGCTCTCCGACGTCCCGACGGAACCGTCACCTCTTCCAGAAGGACCATGGAGAAGGTCATCCACGACTTCTACTCCGATCTCTTCGATAGCCACGTCCACTTGCCCCCATACCATCTTCCGCAGGATGGATACGTCGTCCCCTCTGTTCTCCCTTCCGAGATCCGACACGCCATCTCGTCGGTGAAGAAACGTACAGCACCCGGTCCCGACAGGATCAGACCCGAACACCTGAAGAACCTCCCGCCTACGCTCATCAACACCCTGGCGCGGCCCTTCACACGTTACCTGTCAGAGTGCAAGGTTCCATCTCAGTGGAAGACCAGCAGAACCGTCTTGCTGTACAAGAAGGGAGACGTGCACGACATTGGCAACTATCGCCCGATCTGCCTGCTGTCCGTAGTCTACAAGCTGTTCACTCGAGTTATCGTGAATAGGATTAGCAGAACGCTGGACGAAGGACAGCCATGCGAGCAAGCAGGATTTCGGAGAGGATTCAACACGATCGACCATATACACAATTACGAAACTCATCGAAGTGTCGCGAGGGTACAAGCTGCCGCTGTGCCTTACGTTCATCGACCTGAAGAAGGCATTCGACTCTGTCGAAACTGAAGCGGTCATCGAAGCCCTGTTCACTCACTGCGTTCCTACTCAGTACATCAGAGTCCTTCGAGAGCTGTACAGTGGATTCACGACCAAGATCTCACCATTCTACAACGACGTCGTCGTCAACGTGAAGAGAGGGGTTCGGCAAGGGGATACCATATCCCCTAAGCTCTTCAGCGCCACTCTCGAAAACGTCATGCGCGAACTAGAATGGGAAGACATGGGAGTGAAGGTCGACGGCCGGCAACTACATCATCTTCGCTTCGCTGACGACATCGTGCTCATAACACCGAGCATCACCCAGGCGGAGCGAATGCTCGCCGACTTCGATCGTGTATGTGGGAACGTTGGACTGCAGCTGAATCTTACGAAGACGATGTTCATGAGGAACGGATGGGTTTCTGATGCCCGATTCTCGCTCAACGGAACGAACATCTCCGAATGCTCCAGCTATGTGTATCTGGGTCGCGAAGTCAACATGGCCAACGACCTAGCACCGGAGCTGAGCAGGAGGAAAAGAGCGGCTTGGGGAGCTTTCAAGAGCGTCGAAGAAGTCGCGAAGAAGACGAAGAACGTCCGACTCCGTGCCCACCTCTCCGACTCCACTGTTCTTCCTGCCCTAACATACGCCTCAGAGACCTGGGCTATACGAAAGCAGGATGAACACGCGATCAGCGTCGCGCAGCGTGGAATCGAGAGGACGATGCTCGGAGTGACACGACTCACGCAAGTGAGAGAAGGCCTCCGGAGTTCCGAGCTTCGCCGACGTTCGAAGGTCAGAGACGCTGTCGCGTGGGCCAAGTTGTCGAAAATTAGGTGGGCCGGCCACGTAATGCGCTTCGCAGACACCCGCTGGACGAGAGCCATCACCGACTGGATTCCGCGGGATGTCAAAAGAACACCAGGACGCCCGCCAACGCGTTGGTCAGACTTCTTCGTTAAAGCCCTGAACGACCGATATGACGCTCTTCGTGTCCCTCGAGCGAGGAGGATCCATTGGACCACTCTGGCACGCGACAGGGACGAATGGAGACGCTGCTGGCACCCGCTCGAGCAATTCGATGATCAACGGAACGACAGGTAATACAGGTGATCACCAATCCTACAGACACAGGCGTGGCCTCTTTCTATCAGGCGAGGTCACGCCAAACAAACATTTATGACGGACTTCTCGTTATGGAGTGTCAGATAAGCACCCATGGAGAAGAGATAAGTACCTCTGGACTAGGATGAAGAGAGGGGGCCGACAGTTCTGGCAGAATACCAGAACACTCCGGGGCAACAAAAGGAAAGAGAAACGAGGTGAACACAATGGATATGTAATGGGGAAGCTATGGTAATATAATGGCATACAAGGAGCGAATCACTAGCTTGCAGATACATGACAAAATTAGCGAAAATTGCTGTAGGCCATCGTAAAAGGTTATGGAAGGCCCATGGCCATTCCCATGGCTTCGCTTCTGCCATTGGTTCGAGTTGATCGTCCATCGTCCTTGTTGTGTGTTCGGCTTAGACGTCTGGTGAATGACGTTGATAGAATTGAGATGTCGATTGATGGGCGATACTAGAGATAAAAATTACAGAAAACATAGTTAAGGGGAAAGCAAAGCACAGTGAGAAGTTGTGCACGGATGCGTACAACTAATCCTGTGCGAAGATGGAGTCCGTTATTGGCTTCCGTGCTCCTTCATGTTACGGAGACTTTTCGTGGACCTCCATATCATTGAAAATACCCAGAGTAGTAAATGAATGGTTGTCTTACAAAGAGCAAACGCTACTTTTGCCAGTGTAATCAGGATAACTGGACCGAACAGGTACGATAACACTGACAGCACCACTGTTACGGTCACAGCTCCAAGAGCCGACTTCCAGTGAGCGCGAGCGATCTCGAGCAAGGGATGGAGATCCGGCAATTGTATACTTGCCAGTGACTCCATCCAGGTTGGTTCACGATAACTGTCGTGGTTGAAGTGAAATACCGATTCATACGATAGAGTGTGGTATTTTAGGGTACCATTTAGGCTCAGCATGACCTTCTCGCTTCCACAGTAGGTGAAGCAGTTATGTTTGACCACTGCTGTGTCAATGCTGAACTTCACCTTGGTTTCTGGGTTTGAGGGTCCACATTCTATGGAGAATGAGTGATGATCACAATGTACCGTGATCGTTGTAGGATCTTTCGTTTCACAATGAGATATCGCTCCCGCACCTTGAATCCAGCTGTAGCATCCAGTTAGCTGGTCAAGTGACGCATAACGTTTAACGTTTCTCCTCTTGGGTGAAACTAGTGCTACCCAACAAGAGTTTTGACTGGACCGTGATTATGGTCTCGATGTCTGTCATGAAAGCGACTATGCCATCTTCAGTGCTGTGAATTTCCACAGATGGTGTAATTAGCGGCAATTTGTGAACATCATCCATAGCAACTTTCCGAAGCGTGTTGTCAGGACAGTGGCAATGGTGTTTAGTCCAGCCAGTATTACAGTCACATATTACCTTATTTGCGCAGTTGCGGAAATTATTCACCGCGTCGAGGCGTGTAGGACATTCAACCGGTACGACAAACTGGTCCGGAAGAAGGACTGACGCGTTTCTTGCCACAGCAATCCATCTGGTAAGTATTGCCAGTGAAGGCTTTTGTACGGAGACAGCCGTAATGTTGAAGTTATGGAACGTACTTGTCATATATGGTTCCAGGAGTAGAGTTTCCTCCTTATTTTCTTTCATGAGGGTGCTTTTTAGCTCCACCTGGATATCAGGTATCCACTCTCTGCATTCGATAACTTCGAATACAGCCCTTGAAATGGGGATGTGAGCCACCTTATAGAATGTGCAGGCAGGCGAGAGCAGGAAACATCCACAGCTAACACCACCGCATGTGTACTGGCATCCGGAATACCCTGGGTACTTTCGCGCCCTAGATAATTCAGGAACGGTATCATTTCGTCCGAGTGTGTCACACACATTCCCGGTACAGGATCCTGCCTGTGCGCATCTCACGTTGGTGTACACTTTGTGTTCCGTGCTCTTTGTAAAGAATTTGGACACTTTAGCACACTTGAGGGTGATTGATCTAACCCTCATTTTGAGCAGTCCCACAGGTCTGTTTTCGTGACGGATTGCAGTGCACTGTTCGTTTTGAATCCTGTTGAACAGGAGTTCTCTACTGAACTCGTAGGTGTAGACGCCGCCTTGGCTACAAACAATGTCAGCTGCATGTCTTGTAAACCTGTGTTGGCAGCTCTCAACCGGCCCACGTGTGATAATCGCTATGCACAGTGTGATAAGGATACCACCGTTCAGTGGGGAAGGATTCCAGGAATGAAGTCCAATATTTTCCACGTGGTCACCACTGATACAGTTAATCTGGACAGCTGGTGCAGCCACACTACTCCTGCTCTTGATAAGGTATATGATGATACCAACAAGCGTAAACATGAATAGAGCTATCAGATACGTGATAACGGCTACGCTTGCAATTGCTCCAACTGGCCAACAGTGTGGATTTCCTAGCAATGATATGCTAAGTAACGTGTTGGATCTCGAACAGAAATCGGGATTAGCACAGATTGTGACAAATGTGCCTTCTCCATGCTTCAACTTAACGTCAGTTGTGCTGTATAGCGGGGAGATTGGAAGCTTGTAAGTCTTTCCAAGTCCATCGCCTTGGAATATTTTGCACTCTTCATTGAAGCATAGTTCAAAAGTGGTATTCTTTCCAGGTATTTTCACTATACCATGTATTCTTTCCAGGTATTTTCACTATACCATTCTCACAACTAGCGTAAGTTGCGTCTGTCTTAGCTAGCAGAGCAGCAAATGTGATTATCATAAGCATTATATTTCCTTTTGCTCCTTTTATAAAGGAAAGTGGATTTCTCCTTTGCTTTGACGTCAATGTGATGATGTCAAGTGAGTCTGGCACCTGCTCGCATGCCACGAGCTGAGTGGAGCTAGGCTCTTCTAAGCTGTTCTCGAACTCTCTGATGACTTCGTATGCCTTGGTTTTTGCCGACCTGGGCGGAAATATTCGGATTTGTTCAGATGTGTTCTCACGTGATGGAGATGCTTGTACATCATTGTCCGATTTACTTTCACTACATCGAACTTCAAGGGCATATAGCTTGTTTAGAGGTCTCTGCAGGACATGTCCGTTTGGAGTAAGGACTTTAGCTGACCTCACCAGGCCATCGTGACTGACGTTTAGATCAACCACTTTCCCATACACCCAGCATCCTCGGGGCAGCAGCTCTTGTTCTATAAGGACGATTTCACCCTTTTCTGGAATCGACCTTGCTATGTGCCTACGTTGTTTAGATAAAGCTTTTGCGATTCTCTAAGCAAGGTGAGGTACTCGCAACTCCATTACGCCCAAAATTTGTTAGCAATCTGTTCAGAGTAGCTTAGCGCTTCAAAGGCTTGCTGCCTTGTTTTTATGTACTCCGTCTCATATAATAGGTCATCCGGGTCATTCAATGTTTTAGAATCTTGTACGGCAAATTTTACGTTTCCTTGAAGGAAATCGACCGGTCTTAATGGGATCTCCATTAAATCGGTAGTGCTTATCTTTGTAAGTGGTCGTGTATTGATAGTTGCTTCGATAGTAGCAACGACCGTGCACATTTGGTCGAAATTTAGTTTCTTCCGACCGATTGATTTGCGCATGCACCGTTTTACGGAACCGACCAGTCTTTCCCAGGCACCGCCCATCCATGGACTAGCGGGAGGATTGAAAACCCACTGTATACCGTTATCGGCACTATAGCTCATTACGGAATGCCCTGAGCTGTTGGAACTTGATAGTTCTTCGATTATCTTTGAGCCTAATCTAAAATTGGTTCCACAATCAGAACGAATTAAGTGAGGAACACCTCTTCTAGAAATAAACCGCACGAAGCAGTTCAGAAAGGCTCCAGCGGACATGTCTTCCACTACTTCTATGTGAACCGCTCTGGTCGTTAAGCATGTGTACAGACAGATGTACATGCTTTCGTCCGAACTTGATGTGAACGGACCGATAAAGTCACATCCCACATTTCGGAATGGTTTTGCTATCACCACCCTATCTGCCGGTAGCGATGGCATAGCGGGGGGACCAAATGGTAGTCCTTGCCATCTTTTACAGACCGTGCAATTTCTTAGGTAGGTCTTAAAGGATCCAGACGCACGAGGGATCCAGTACTTTTGCCTGGCCAGTGATAAGGTTTGATCTTTGCCACAGTGAAAGTTATCATTGTGAATGGCTGTTAATACGAGCCTTGTTGCATCTCCTCTGTTTGGGAGATAGATTGGGGACTTCAAATGGATGAGAAGCGGGCTGATAATTCCCAACGGATCATAAATGGAGTTCAGCTCGCTGACTATATCACGCTTCGTAGGATCTTGTTTTAATGGAAACGTTGCCTTCACAGTGAACCGGTCGGTTATGGTATCATAGTCCACAGCAAGATATGTTATCGACCCAGAAGGTAACCGATCATAGGTGGGGATCCTTGCATTAACGAGCTCAGAGTTCGAAACGTACTCTCTGAGATTCATTCCTATCCGAGCGAATAATGCTTTGGATAGTTCGTACTTCTGCAAAGTTTCCTCTACAGTGTTTGCAACTAACAAAATATTGTCAACGTAGAGATTTGAAGCTATCTCTGTTGCTAAGCTGCATTTTTGTGACTGCAAGTACGCAAAGATCGCCATGTTCAATATGCTTGGCGAAGCTGTGACTCCAAAAGGTAGTCTAGTGAAACGGTATTCCACTATGTTGCCCTGGGTAAGAGGTAGGCTGGGCTGTTTTACCCAAAGGAATCGACACAGATCTTTGTGATGAGCAGGTATGCTAATTTGTGTAAACGCTGCTTCTATATCGCACAGCAGCACAAATTTGCTTAAACGACTTGCGATCAATATGTCGTGGATTTTGTTGACAAACGACTCGCCTTTATAAATAACGTCGTTAAGAGACTGCTCTCCTCTCTTTTTTTTGACGATGCGTCAAACTTAATCCGGAGGGGGTTTTCTTTGTTTCTCGCCAAACGCTTGAATGCGGCATGTAGTATTTGCCAACGGCGTTTGTGTCAAGGTCGTATGTCCTTTCAATCACACCTTGGCTTTCGTAATCACTCAGTATCTTA
The DNA here is from genome assembly GCA_947396885.1 of Heligmosomoides polygyrus polygyrus. Taxonomy (NCBI): domain Eukaryota; kingdom Metazoa; phylum Nematoda; class Chromadorea; order Rhabditida; family Heligmosomidae; genus Heligmosomoides; species Heligmosomoides polygyrus. The sequence continues at coordinate 44,059,431 of OX377206.1, forward strand.
GAGTACCACTGTTGCTGTGCAGTGTTTGCTTGAAGCTGTTTCTGCAGCGCGGCAAGCCTTTTGACTGCGACCCCGTAGTTGTCGCTCAGGTCACTTACGCTGTCCTTTAGCGGGAATGGCGCCCTGATATACCCATTAGCAAAGGTAATCAATGAGGAGTACTCCTCAAAATACTTGAAAGCGCTATCGTCTTTCGTATTCTCCATTGGTTCGATACCTAGGCTTTCTAGTTCAAACATTCTTTGGATGTTATCACTATCCGAAATCTCCAATACAGATGTCATTGAATGCGACATGGCTGTGGAATCGGTTGTGTCCATGATACCGCGACCATAGATGGTTGGACCGAATACTGTTTTCGCAATATGCAGACCTGATGGAGTTCGTGTATCGGTCGTATTCGAAACTACTAGATCATAGTAGCGGTCTAGTCCAACAAGGATATGTGGCAGTTGGCGTTCTCCACGAACCTTTGAGTTCGCTATGAAGATCCCTTCATTTTGTAGAAATTCTTGATCAATTTCTGCTAACTTAACCGAAGAAAATCCTCCTGTTATGATTGACTTAGTTTGAATAGCCAGGTTGATCTCTTTGCTGTGAGCGGTACATACTTTCAGAGATACTATGTGGCTTTCAAACTTCTCCATATAACCGCCGATTCCTGACATAATGCAGGTTTCCGTAGTGGTTTTCGGAAGACCAAGTCTTTCTGCTAGAGACTCTTGTATCACTGTCTTCTGAGCTCTAGTGTCAAAGAAAAACAGTACTTTTTCAAGACTGCTGTCTTTATTATTCCATACGTTTCCTTCAGCTGTCATGAGAACTAGCTGTTCACTTCTGTTTGACAGATCAGGAAATGTAACCTCATTTCCAGTGTTCTGATTGGAATAGAGCGGTTGGTTTCCGCTCGAATGATTACGACGTGAGTCGATACCAGCGCTAGTGCGCTCTCTATTTGGTATCTGGGGCCTTTGAGCTGCCCTGTTATTGATATTACCGTTATGGTTATCATTTCTCGGCCACCGATTTGTTTGCGGTGGGTTTAAGATTCCAGGGATCTGCCTGGACCGGTCTTGTGCCGTGCACACTGAGGGATGATGTGTGCTGCCACACATTGTGCAGTTGGACTTTTGACAGTGACTGCTGGAATGATTTGTTTGGAAACATTTCCAACAAGCCCTTTTTTCCTTCAGGACTGCCCGACGCTGTTGGCGGTCGGTCATGGTTCTGCACACCATAGAATTGTGGTTTGTCTTACCACAAAATATGCAGAGGACCGATTGACTGTGGCGCTGAGCCCTGTTGTCATGCTCTTTGTACGAGTAGGTGGAACCTAGACGTTGTTCCACATAAGCCTTGGCGCAGATTTCTTTTTCTAGCGCATCCAGGAGTTCCTCGATTTTGAGGATATCGGTGCTTTGATTTTTAACGAGGATGTCTCGCACAATTTCGTATGGAAACTTCTGTAGTATAGTTTCACTCCACATGGGATCGCATGTGTCCCGAATGTCGTACCCAGCTGACACCATTTGCTTGACTAGGGTTTTTATTGTGTCAAAGCATTCTTGACAACTATGTCCTTGCTTTGACGCAGGTCGCAAATCGAATAGTTTCTGCACTACCGTTGATCTATTTGTTGGTTTGTTGCCAAACCTTTTGGTTACGGTATCCACTATCCACTGATAATTATCGGGTATGGGTTTTATACCTCTAATCACCTTCTCTGCTGCACCTTTGAGGCTTTCTTTGAGTAGGGCGATTTTTTCAATAGTGGAGATCTCACTATTGTCGTGTACTAGCGTTTCAAATACCGCCCAGTACTCGGGAAACTCTTCTGGGTTTCCATTAAACTCCGGTAGTTTTACTGATGGTACCCTCACTGATCGTGAGCCCCTTGTCAGTTGTGTGGCACTACTGCCTTGATCATTGATGAAGTTGGAATCTCCATCATTGAGCTGGGATGCACCTGGATGTGATGCTCGTATTCTCAGCCTTAGCTGTACCTTCTGCAGTTCACTTTTGGCATATGCTATCCGCGATTCAATGTTGCAAGCAAATGATGTCGCTTCTTTCAACACTTCCGAATATTGAGATTCTTTATCGAACTCTTCTATGTCTGCCAGCATTTCTTTTTGCTCAGATTTTGATTTCGTGGAGTGATAAAATTCCTCCATTTTGTCAATTTTGCTTTGCATGGTTTCGCTCGCCAATTTTACTTGGCTTAGACATGAGCTAAGAAGCACTGAATTAGCTGTGCATTCTTCTTGACGTTTCTTATCGTCATCGGGGTATACGATCTTCTGTGTATATGCTTTATACTTATCGAAAAGCCCTTTAACGGCTTCTGCGCTAGCCAATATCGCTTTCTTGTGGAAGAAGAGCGACATTTCCTCGGCTATTTTGTTTTGTTTGAACAAAACCGGATAGTTTAGGGCTGTTAGAGACCCAAGGTTTCGTTAACCGAACCTCTTGTGCAGTTGCGGTAGAGCGAGGCACGATATTTAGGGCTGAATTAGCACCAAGGACTGGCTAGGCCAACCTCTTGCGCAGCTGCTGTTGGGCAGGGCACGGAATTTAGGGCTTATTTGCACCAAGGTATGGAAAAATCCTAATCTCTTCTCGCACAAGTGCAAGGTGTGAAGCAAACTAGTTGCTGGGAAAAAAACAAGTTAGACTAGGCTAACTTCTTGGCTAGATTTAGCCGATGCACCAGAAATGTCCTGGTTAAGAGCGTATGGTGGCGCTCTGACGTACAATAGGAGTATTCTGGCTCCTTATGCGTACCTCTGTGAGTATGATGGCTCCACAAGAAGGTTTATTACAGGACCGTAGTGGTCAGTGGTAGAATATGTTGATGTATATCACCAATCCTACAGACACAGGCGTGGCCTCTTTCTATCAGGCGAGGTCACGCCAAACAAACATTTATGACGGACTTCTCGTTATGGAGTGTCAGATAAGCACCCATGGAGAAGAGATAAGTACCTCTGGACTAGGATGAAGAGAGGGGGCCGACAGTTCTGGCGGAATGCCAGAACAATCTTTCTCTTTATGGTATTTAAGAATCATAAGTCCACTTGGAGTTACATCGACAGATAATCCTTAAATGTGTGTAGGCATTGTATTAGATTCATTTGTTGTTGCATTTCTGTGCAAAGGTTTTCCCTAAACCTCAGACGACTAACTTGTGACTGGAAGGCCACGGAGATTTTCAGTGCAATTAAGGTTACCTAATATCGTGCTAAGCTTTCTTTGCGTTACGTTTTGAGTGCAGGATTCCATACGCCTCCATTTGACGACACTACCGGTGTTTATATTATTGGTTGTCAAGCTCCTTTATGGGCAGAAATTATGCACCAACCCACTATATCCCTAGCAGGTAGATTCGTTTAAAAAAATGTTCAGAATAGATGAACCATAATGGGCACCCATCTATCACGCCCTCCGGCGAGTCTCACCCGCTGCTGCTGGCGCTGCGGGTGAGAGCCGCCGTGAACTGCGGCAGCCCTCGGAGACCTTTGCGTGCGGCGGCTGCGCGACAACTCGTCCGCGCTGCGGCTTCCACCACACTGGCAGCGTGGGTCCCACTGCGGCGGGAGCGATATGGACGAGTTTCGGGGTGCTGCCGCGAAACTCTGTAGAGGCCCTTAAACTGCAGCGCGGCCCGCAGCGGATCCTCGCCAGACTTCCAATGCGCTTGGGTACTCACTACAATCTACATTTGATTCCCGTACATGATGTTGTGGGTATCTTATGTGCCTTTATAAGGAGAGGGAGCGGTGAATATTAGTATGCCTAAACATTGTTTTCAACTAACATTTCTTACCAACAGACATGTCATAGACGAATTCAGGGGTTAGCACTTCCATATGAGACAGTGCTGGAAATTTGAAGATAGTGAAGACAGATTTGAAGACAGCCAAATCTGTCTTCACTATCTTCATATTTCCAGCACTGTCTCATATGGACAGGACGGGGATACTGACTGCCACACAGACCTCAGACCGTTTTTCTTCAATCATAACGGTACGGACGAAGAAGTTACTGGACAAAACGTGTGCTCCGAATGCAACGAGAACAAGGGAATCCACATTTATAGACATATGCTCTCAAAATATCTGAAGGGCGACATCTCACACTGTTCAGTCTGCTCTCGCCTACAACCGGATGAAGAAGAGGTTTTCGATAACGTTGACTGGATCCAGTGCTGCTTATGTGAAAACTAGATGCACACTGCATACCTGCATCGATGCAGGTGGTTGCCCCATGATGAAACGTGGTTACAATTGATCTAATGTCATTTTTATAAGCAAATGTGTGCCGTTATAAACGTCCCTAACATCTCATCCAAATGATACTGAAGTTTGGCGAGAGTCTGCTGCGAACCGCTCGGTCGGATCGCGCAGCAGATTACGGTGGCAGGAGATTCTGGTTGATTTCTATAATTCAGTTATTCAAAAACTATGTGAAGCAATAGCCCGCTATGAAACCAATATGGAACTGATACACGTGCACGTAGGACGTGAACATGTAAAAGTTTTTTGGCCGTAAAGTCTTAGCGCTACTCTTTATTATATACTCGAAATTAACATTGAACAAAGTCACACACTACTCAGCTTCTTTTTTCTAGAAAGCTAATGTGGGCAGGGAAAAGAGTGAACTAGCCCGGTCAGACAAACGACATTCTCATCCTTCTCAGAGTGTGCTACTAAGAGGTATGACAACTTCTTCCGTTGGTTCTCTCCAACCCTGCATTTCCTGCAAGTCAGAGCCTTTGTCACTGGGGGCTTTCGACAAAATTTGTGGTTCCAAGAAGTCACAGGAATATTAGAAAAATATGGTAGGATTCTTTTTTTTTGTCAACAGGGAGGACTGGAGTACTATAAACTTTGCAAAACACAAACTGTACCACCTAAACTTCACACATTCAAAAGCATATTGGATAAGTATCGCCTATGTTAGGCCCCGTTTATACTTCGTCGCGGCGCGACGCCACGCCACGTATAGTGGCCATATTGATTGTGTGACGCGATCGGTCAATTTGGCCTCATTGCTTGGCCATCGCATCGCGCCGCGATGAAGTATAAACGTGGCCTTATACATCGGCAACGCGTCGCCGACGCTGCGACCCGTCACCGACGTCGTCAACAGGGCCGTATGCTCGTGTTCCCCCGTTGGGGGAGACTCAATCAATATCAGCATATTATATCACGCTCCAATCCCCTATTGGGGGAGACTCGGGGTAGACGAGCATACGGCCCCAGATTTTGTGGCGGCGTCGGGGACGTTGCCGGTGAACTAGTCCGCCTGGCAGTGTGCCGAGGCGGCGCGCGGTTTTTCGTCGTGTCGTCTCGTGCACTCCACGCCTCCCTGTTCGCCACACCCCGGAGTCCCTTCCCTAGCCCAATCTGGAGACTCACCCTGCTCATCTGGCTCTCGCCGCTCGCGCGTGACGGAATTTTTCGGGGACCAGTTCACATGTAATCGCGTCGGGGACGTCGTTGACAGGAGACCATCGGAGCGCGTTTTCAATGCCATCATTTGGTAACCAGTCTGCCCATAGAAAGGCTAGTTGATCACATCTGCCTCGAATTTGCATACATTTTGTGCTTTCCTTAATCTTCAAAAGAAATTCTAATTCTTAACATAAACAAATCTCGCTACCTGTGTTTTCATATAAGTCTCAAACGTCTTCAAAGGTATCACTAGCTGCAATGTTAGAACCATTCTAACAGTACCAGTATTTTCTAGGATTCCCTGTATTTTTCGCAAGGCATAGTGTGTTTTTAGGTTTTAAACATTAAAAGAAGCACAAATCAATCGATAGGTCACTTTGTAAAGAGATTATAACAAGTATTCAAGCGAGACACTATCAATAGATTGTAAAATGCAAAATAACAAGCGAGTGCATGGCGCAGTCTATCCCGATCATACGTCAAAAAATTCCTATCTTCTTATGCTTTTATATGAGCCCTTAACTTTTCAGTACCATTTTTTTTTTTGACCAAAGTTATCACCTTCTAACACCTTCTGTTTACATTTCTTGAGACACCATGTATTATTAGAACTAGGCAGTATAAAAAAAGACTCACGCCATCTATTAGGTAGAGATGCGTAGGCTATATTTGTAGGCTTTTTTGCTGTTGAAACTCTGTTATCTGTAACAATGCTTGAACACATTTGTTTAAGCCTGGAGCGGCTGATATAGAGGCTATATGTTGTTACAGGATGTTTTGTTACGATCAAAACTCTTGCGCCAGGCGGGACTCGAACCCGCATCTTCTGCTTTCCGGGCAGCGATGTTCGCCTTACACCACCGGCGCTGTTTGACCGCACGTAACCTGTTATCTGTCTCAATTTCGTTGTTTGCAGGGGAACACGCCAAAGAAACTTTTTACATATTTTTCCGCGAGTCTTAAAAAAAAAACATTTCACTTCTTTTGTTGGCATAGAAGTGCTACATACTAAAGACCACAAGATTCCTGTGAAGCCCACATCTTACTAACCTTAAATGAGCGTTAAGTGTAAAAAAGGCACCATTTGTTCCCGCAAGACGGGCGTTTTTGCACTTTCGATTTCGTAATTCGAAGTCCGCCGAGGATGTTGACAGTGCCGGGAACGAAGAACCCACCCACAAACAAAATACTCCCTCGGAGCGCATTTTCTCTCACCCTTGGATGATGTCGGCGACGGCCCGTCGCCGTGCACAGCACGACGACCGACCCACGGACGACGTCGGCAACGCCCGTCGTCGACCCGTCTGTGGCGACGTCACCGACGTCCACGACGCGTCTGTGACGACCAGCGTCGCCGACGTCGGCGGAGGAAGTATAACAGCCCCTGCTGAGCTCTCGGCGACGCGTCGCCGAAGTATAACATAGGCCTATCTGGGAACCTCATTCCAAAGTTGCACTTGATTCCCGCTGATGTTCACTATTGCTCTAGTATATTCCCTCTCTGTCACATTATGTTTCTTTCTATTATTTAGCATTCTGTTTTAGCTAGATGAAGGTCGGTGTTGTGTTGGATAGTTTGTCTGGTGATTGTTATGGAACAGTGTTGTAGCATGGAATTCCATGTAATAAATACAAATACAAACCCGATATCCGTGTATGTCGGTGTCTGTATGAGGTCGTTCATCACGGGGTCGAGCGTTCTACCCCCGTCGTCCCCTGGCCCGCCCACCCCCAACCTCTGGGGCCATATGCTCGTGTTCCCCCAATGGGGGAATTCAATCAATATCAGCATATCTTATCACGCCCCAATCCCCCATCGGGGGAGACTCGGGGTAGACGAGCATACGGCCCCTGGGCTTGCTCGAGAGTCCAGTGGCTGCCTTACGAGCAAGTGGAGATGCAGATATTTGCCACGCCTCTGTTTAAAGGGTAGAATGCCACTCCGCCGTTCATCGCTGCACATCTGCTCAGTCAGTTGCTTGTAGATGTGCTGATAGTTGTTTCTAGATATCAAAGTGTTTCAGGGAAGTAGAGTCGGTGTTCCAGTGCAAGCATAACGTTTCACTATGAAAACTATGGGAAGCATTGGCCAGTGCCGGTCTGTCCAACAATCGCGCCCCAATGAGAATCGCGCCCCCCCCAGTCCACCAAATCCCCGGGCGCTCCTGCTTTTTGGAAACCTTTCACACCTCGGTCGAATTGTATCGTTTGTAGGTCGACCAACGAAATATGTTAGGGTATGTGTGTTGCGTGTCGCTTGGTGTATGGAGCAAGTGTGATACATTATCGAGATGTTTAGCCTTTGTAGCAACGTGAACTTGGCGCAGTTTCAGCGCTATTAATTTCTAAGGCATCAGTGCTTGAAAGCCTTGGTGGAGGAACAAGGATAACGTTCCTCTGCGTGACAGAAAGGCTGTAAGCACTTAAATGATCTGAAAAAAGTGGGCGTTGACGCTAGGACGAATTCGAATATGTTGTCTCCAGTGTTTGATAAACTTACAACCGAAAAAAAACCAGTCTGAGTTGTCCACCGTAGTTTCGAAGTGAAATTCAGGGAAATCGTTACGGGACCGAGTTGCCTATCCCTCTGCTAATCAGTCGCTGCAGCTAGTGATATTTCCTTGCATGCTTCTCCGGCGCAAATAGGTTCGATGGGGGTGGGTGCTTCTGATGGGCAGAAAATCTCATACAGCATCGTAGCGTCGTTAATGTCCTTCATCCATGGCTCCAATGTATATAGCCTGTAGTAAGGGCGTTCCATGGCTAATGAGAACCAGGTTTGAGTCCTGCGGCTGTGGGCGTTGCACATCGGACAACTCGGACGGTTTTTTCCGGTTGTAAGTGTATCGGCGAGTGTTGTCTTCAACCTTAGTCTACAGATACTTGCGGTAGATCGGCTGCGCTATTTAGATATGGGGTGACGCCTTTCGTTGTTTTGCTGCTCGGCTTGCCAATAGATTTAGAGAGTAAACCCAAACCAAAGCTAGCAGCAGGAACCTGCATTTCTGGAGAGATATGCGAACGACTTTTTTGATTTCTGAAAACTTCGTTTATCTACCTGTTTTCGTATGTTAGCGTAATCAGGTCTTATAAATGAGTTCTAATCAGATCTCATAAATCTAAAGCGGTAACCAAGGAATGTCAGCGATTCGCAAGGGGGTTCAGCGGCAGCTGTTCCAATCGGACGACGAACGACTGCATGCTATCGTGCATGTGGTACGAGTTGATGGCCGCAAGAAGAAGCGACCAACGTTCTTCTGCTTGGCAGGCAGGTTGATTTCATCTTCAGTAGAGTACAAAAGGGTTCTCACTAGTTTAAAATCGGCCAATGTATTATAGTGACAGTCGAACATCCCATTTCCGTAAGGCTTTATTTCGTGAAGGGAGAGAAAGACGACACATTCAAGAAACGATCCAGGTTCTACCTTCGCGACGTCAAAGAAGTTGACGGAATAAATCCAAAGAAAGTGAGTGCTAGCAGCCTGTTATGCCTCCATGGAGAATAAGATATCCTTGTTTCCACGGTTATTTATTTTTTTACTAGGACACTAGGATTTGCAACAAAGGTATCACCTGTCGTTCCGTTGATCATCGAGTTGGTCGAGCGGGCGCCAGCAGCGTCTCCATTCGTCCTTGTCGCGTGCCAAAGTGCTCCAATGGATCCTTGGTCGAGGAACACGAAGAGCGTCCTATCGTTCGTTCAGGGCTTTCACGAAGAAATCCGACCAACGCGTTGGTGGGGGGGGGGGGGGGGGGCGTCCTGGAGTTCTCTTGACATTCCGCGGAATGCAGTCGGTGACGGTTCTCATCCAGCGGGTGTCTACTAAGCGCATTACGTGGCCAGCCTACCTAATTTTTACGATTCGATGCATGCGCCAGTGTCTTTGATCTTCGAACGCCGACGAAGCTTGGAATTCCTAAGGTCTTCTCTCATTTGTGTGAGTCGTTTCACTCCGAGTATCGTCCTCTCGATTCCACGCTGCCTGACGCTGATCGTAGTTCATCCCGCTTTCGTATAGCCCAGGTCTCTGAGGCGTATGTCAGGGCAGAAGTCGAATAGGTGAGCACGGAGTCGGGCGTTCCTTGTCTTCTTCACGACTTCTTCGATGCTCTTGAAAGCTCCCCAAGCCGCTCTTGTTTTCTGCTGCCCAGCTACGGCGCTAGGTTGTTGGCCATGTTGACTTCACGACTTAGATACACGTAGCTGGAGCATTCGGAGATGTTCGTTAGATACACGTAGCTGGAGCTTTCGGAGATGTTCGTTCCGTTGACTGAAAATGGGGCATCAGAAACTTGTCCGTTCCTCACGAACATCGTCTTCGTAAGATTAACCTGCAGTCCAACGTTCCCACATACACGATTGAAGTCGGTCAGCATTCGCTCCGCCTGGCTGATGCTCGGTGTTATGAGCACAATATCGTCAGCGAAGCGAAGATGGTGCAGTTGCCAGGCGTCGATCTTCACTCCCATGTCTTCCCATCCTAGTTCACACACGTTTTCGAATATGGCGCCGAAGAGCTTTTGGGAATATGGAAAAGGATCCCCTTGCCGAACCCCTCTCACGTGGACGACTACGTTGTTGTAGAATGCCGAGATCTTGGTCGTGAATCCAACTGTCGGAGACTTGACGTTACACTTACAACGATGAAATTTTCACGGACGAGTTGTCCGGGGCGGGTTACAACAACAACAACGTGGTGCAACGCCACCGTATCGATTTTTGCTTTCTTTGCCGCGAAAGCGATTCTCGGGCAACCCGCGCCGCCACACGGGAGGCGGCAGCGATACTCATTTTGACGCGTGCGGTCGCGCGCGCGTGCGTTGCTCCAGGCGGAGTCCTCGCCGCTTCGCTGGCGTAGGGGACGAGTTCTGCGCGAACGTGCCAAGGCTGGATGAGCTAGAGTGTGAGTGTATGGGGGACGGTCAGAATGCACTGCTGGGCACACACGTGAGTAGGAAGAAGGTAGGATACTTAAACTTTGTCTCGTAGGATAGAGTAGTTTGAGGATAGGTTAGTGCTAATCAATCGAGTGGAATTAAGCTGCGTCAGAGGGGGAGAGATAGCTGGTGAAAGGTAAATGATGAAGAAGATCGAAAAACAGAACTACTGACGAGTAGTTGGTTAATGATGAGGGATAAAACCTTGTTTTTAAGTTCAGAGTTTCATGTGGGAGAATTATTGAAATAGATTATTCCTTTGAATAGAACTACGACGTTTCGAGCGTTGCTTACAGCGGTCTCGCATTTAGAAAAGATACTGTGTGTTCAGAGGCCGAATGCACATGTAATTAGCGACCTACAAAAATTGGCTTGCTGACCTTTTCCACGAAAATTTCGAGATTTTTGTGGATTGCCACCCCTTCGCTCTCCACGTTGCTTCAAAGTCGTAAAGTGTATGAAACATACTTCCAACTATTAATCATCAGTGCGAGCGATGCCGAGACTTTAGAAACTTGGACGTGGACATTACTGTTAATCATCAATAGCTCGAAGCATAGCAAACATTTCACGAGTTAACTATTCCCGATAACAAACTGACCTAATTACAGGTACAATTACCAAGTTAGAATCTGTGTGGGATTTGGAACTTCACCAAAAAACAGTAATTGCTCTTCATATAATATGAAAACAAAATGAGCTCGGTGGAAGCTTTAATCACTATACAATATCTCTAGCTCGACTAGAGAAGCTTTTTGGACAAATGTCGGACTATCTGTTGTTACCATCAAATGCTCGCTTGAAACGAGAGTTTCTCTCCGATAGGATTTTCCACAATAATTTAATAAGCTAAAATCACTTTTTTGACCACGTCCATTCCATACCTGTAACTGAACCTCACCAGTTCTCTCTCATCGTTTGGTTTAGGTTTTACCCCACTTCTAGGCACTCAATTACAAAATCTTCCCATGTCTTCATTGTGTAAGGTGAGCTGCGCTCGAGTCCCCCTGCCTTCCTCCTCTTGGGCAAGCCGAAGCGGTTCAACCGATTGGTTGGGACGTGCATTCGCCCTCTCGCACGTTGGGCGCAGCGAAAAACTCGTACGCGTTCTTGACGCGGCTAGAGGTGGCCCTGCCTGCAGCGCCGCACCGCGACCGCACGCATGGACACGAGTGAGTATCGTTGCTCGCAGCCCCGCCACAGCCTGCATAGCGACGAGGGGTGTTTCGCAGTGCACGGCTTCGACCCAGTGCTCCGGCGGTTGTGTTGAAACCACAATTTTTCGTTAGGGTGCTCGTGGCATCCGAGCGCAGCAAAGGTTGTGCAGTTGTGCTGAAGGGCGTGCATTCTTCCGCCCTCAAACCACGCTCTAGATGAGCACCGCACCCCAAGCCCGTCGGCGCGCCTCGGACAACTCGTCTGTGAGAATTTCATCGTTGTAAGTGTTGCGTCGAGTCTCTCGGAGTACCCTAATGTGTTGAGTAGGAAAGCTCTGAGAGAGCAGAGCTTCGAAGACCGCATCAATTTCGACGGAGTCGAATTCCTTCTTCAGGTCGATGAACGTAAGGCACAGCGGCAACTTGTACTCTCGCGATACTTCGATGAGCTTCGTAACGATGTATATGTGGTCGATCGTACTGAATCCTCTGCGGAATCCTGCTTGTTCGCCCAGTGTCGTGCACATCTCCCTTCTTCCACAGCGAGGCGGTTCTGCTGGTCTTCCGCTGAGACGGAACTTTGCACTCCGACAGGTAGCGAGTGAAGATCCGCATCAGAGTGTTGATGAGCGCTGGCGGGAAATTCAAAATTCTGGAGCAGGGTGTGCGTTAATTTTTTTTCGGTAAGTTTTTAACGACTATTTTTAATGAAAAATTGCTGCGTAAAAATCGGTAAATTCGTTAAATGTAATTTCCCTCAGCTGCAGACAGTTTGGCTGTATTGTAGTATGTGAATCGCTAAATCTACTTTTTATTGACTTTTTCGACCCCATCTACATGACAGTTATATGACGTCTTAATCTCCAAAAGAAATAATAACATTTCATCTATCATCAACGAAATTGCTAAACGAAAAAAAAATCCCAAAGCCAAATACACAACAACAGCTCTAAAATAAAACATATTTCTTACCATGTCAGTTCGCTTGTGGAAAGCCGTCCAGCTTTTTGGAAGGATCCAAAGTATTATGCGCCATAGCACGGTTGAACGTTTTTGAGCGTTTTCATTTGTACTGACAAAACCTCAAAACTTGCGCTCGCTAGGTAGACCTTAACAGCTCGGCATTCTTCTATCATACTATATAACAGGGATGTGCGGAATTCCGTTTCCATGTTTTGAATTCCGGTTTCCGACCATTTTGGGCTCTTCCGTTACATCCCATGTTCCGCTAGTTTTTAGGCCGGAAGACGGAAACGGAAATGGACATTGTTCCACACTAGTTTTCTATCGAGCATAATCTGCTTATCAATTAAAAATAGCTCTCCTTCATATAATTGTGAGAGAAATACTGTTTGACAACTGTAGTATTAATATAATTGAAATTGGTTAGAGTACCAAAAAAAGCGCTCAAAAATGTCAAAGGCAGGGCAAAATTAATGTGCCACAAAAACTATGTATGCAAAATTCTTGATCCATTAGTTATAAGTGGCTACAAAACTTTGCAAGCATATAGCGCGGTATTATGAGACAAAGTGTTCAGTGAAGGTTAGTGCATGTGGTTGTCGGCTCAGATTACATCAGTGTTTCATTTCATTTCATTTATTGCACAAGTTGTGCGCCACAAGTAAATAAACAACAGTAGACAGAAACAAAAACAGTGCTGCATGTGCATGCTGCAGTCTGAGTGTTTTTCAAACCTTTGATCATAAATATTTAGGAATCGTTTATACGATTTGGGATCGTAGCAAACTCATAGTTAGTAATTGGAGAGAGAGGAAATGAATATGGCGGCAGCAGTACGAAAAGAAAAGTAGACAGAAAAAGAGCTTTGCGTGTTAATGCTTCTGTGCCGTTGCAATCACCATTACACCATCAGTAAGCTGAAACGATGTGAGAGAGCGAGGAGAATGTATGAAATGTTGAGAATAAGAAGATAAGACAATGAGTAATGCTACGAGTTGAGAAATGTAATGACGGTTCGAAAAGCTGTTGTTGTTGATTAAAAAAAAGCAGGAAGCGAGATATTAGATCAGTGCAGAATTTGCCGATGCGAAGTCCACTGGTTCACTAGAAAACAGTATGCTAAAAGCAATTCCCCTTGAAATAGAGATCGCCCCGAAAGGCAAGATTCACCAAGCTGCGTCTGAAAACTGAGCCGGATTGGGCTCGGAAGACTTTAATGGGTAATAGACGGAACCATCTAGAGCACCGATAAAACACAATATTGAACAGCTTATCTCTGCCAGAACGTTGGATTCTACGATAAGAGATGCAGAGTCTGTTCCGCCTAGAACTAACGGGCCGAAAAACCCAGTACTTGCTCGCTGAGAGATTCACCTCGTTCCTGATAATGCGGAAGCAAAAGGCCATGTCAGATATTATCAGTGACAACAGTTTGAAATGCTTCAGACGATTTTCATAGCTATTGAAAAGAAGGCGATCCGTAGGATTCGAACAACGGTACCATAAAAGTCTTGTGAAGACCTTCTATATTTTCTCGATTTTGAGCGCATAGTTTCTTGTTCTGGGGCTCCATAAAGGCGAGCAATATTCCAAGTGAGGCAATACGTATGACTTGTAAAGGCGAATCAATATTGCCACATCGGAACATTTAACACTCCGAAAAATCAAGAAAGTGCCGAGTACGATTTCCAAACAATGTAATGTATATGAGGTCTGAATTCGAGTGTGGGTTCAAAGAGAACTCCCAAGTCCTTAACAGTGCGACAGCTGGATAAAAGCACACCACCAATCTCATATTCTACTGGTTCTAAGGTTCCAATATGCATCACGTGGCATTTATTCAATTTGAGGGGAATTTCCCACTCAGATGGCCATGCAACCATTTTTTCCAATGGCATTATTCAATGCCTACCTTAATTCCGCATGGTTATTTGAGGTGTACGATCCGTTAACTTTTATGTCATCAGCATAAACTTGAACTTTGACGAAAGGCGATATTTTAAGTAATAGTGGAAGATCACCAGTATAGATGATAAAAAGTAACTGCGACAAAACTCTCCCTTGAGTACACCACTATTACAACGGTAAACGCTAGAAAAGCTACTATTTATTCTAAAAGTGAAAGTACGATCGCAAATATAAGATCTTAGCCACTGCAACAGGTTACCAGAAATACCAGCTTGCTGAAGCTTAGTAGCAAGTTTTAAATGACAGGCTTTATCGAAAGCTTTAGAGAAATCAAAATAAATAATATCCAGAGAACCACCATCATTAACAGCTCTGCAACAGTCATAATAAAGATAGATCAAATTTGTCAATGTGGAGGCCCCTGGCAGGAAGCCGTGTTTTCAGGAGTAATGATGGACCGATCTTTCAAGAAAGAGAGAACCTTCGAATTCAAAATTTTTTCCATAACTTTGACAGGGGATGGTGTGAGGCTAATTGGCCTGAAATTGGTTAACTGCAGCTTCCGGAAGTTCTAGGTAAAGCGGTAACAATAGCCTGCTTCCACAAATAAGGCACTTCACTATGAAAGAACGACATATTGAAGATGTGTGCAAGAGGTTTTGAAAGTGCAGCACGACATTTTTTGAAGATTATTTGTGGAATACCGTTATATGGCTCAGAACAAGATGGATCAGGAACACATCAAATTTCAATGAAATTTGATGTGTTCCTGATCAAAGGTGCAAATTTCAATTTTTAATTTTCAATTTCAATTTTTAATTTTGTTGGGTGAGATATTCATCCATATGGAGTTATGCGAATGATTTTTTAATGGAGCATCACCAATATCTGCCATGAGTTGTTATTTTGATGGATTATGGTGACTTATTGAATTCTGACACAAAACTATTGCATCGAGAACCATCTAGGAACTGTTCAGCTGTGTCACGTTGGGCGCAGAATTTCTAGGCTGGCACAGACTGAATATTCCTGTGGAAGTGTGGACCCACCATGACTAATCAGTCATCCAGTTATCATTTTAGATTCCAGAATGTATTCTTTCCAGGGAAGGGTCTCAGACGTAGCTCTGAACGGGGAAAACCTACCACTATATAATTGAGTTAGCTCCCTGCCCTGTAGATGGTGAGGCGTATCCCACTCAGGTTGGAAACCTGGCTGAGATACGCCTCGTGGAACCACGCACGATCTCATGGAACCCCTTGCGACGCTTCCGCATACCTCGCGCGGGCAACGTCTGCCGTTCAACATGAGATGCTGCTGCAGCAGAGGACGCGTAGCCTCCTCCTGCTTGACACAACGGCGTCTGCGCGCGTTTCTGACTCCCTGAATCCAGAAGGATGGTTCCCTTCGTCGCACCACAACCGTCTGGATTCAGAAGATCGAAAAGAAAGGAAGCAGAGGTCTCATCGTCGTCGTACGACGACCGGCTGCATGCAGAACTCAGCATTATCCCATGTTGAACGGAAAACTTTACCCACGCCAGGTACGCCTCTGCGTACCTCGCGCGGGCAATGTTTGCCGTTCAACATGGGATGTTGTTACAGCAGAGGACGCGTAACCTCCTCCTGCTTGACAAAACGGCGTCTGCGCGCGTTTCTGAGAGCCTGAATCCAGAAGACGGGTTCCCTTCGTCACACCACAACCTTCTGGAGTCAGAAGAGGAGACACCGTCGTCCTACGACGAGGGATCGCAATCAGAATTGAGCATGAGATGCTGCTGCAGCAGAGGAAGCGCAGCCTTCTCCTGCTTGACACAACGGCATCTGCGCGCGTTTCTGAGCGAATCCTGAATCCAGAAGACGGGTTCCCTTCGTCACACCACAACCTTCTGGAGTCAGAAGAGGAGACACCGTCCTCCTACGACGAGGGATCGCATTCAGAATTGAGCATGAGATGCTGCTGCAGCAGAGGAAGCGCAGCCTTCTCCTGCTTGACATGACGGCGTCTGCGCGCGCTTCTGAGTGAATCCTGAATCCAGAAGACGGGTTCCCTTCGTCGCACCACAACCGTCTGGATTCAGAAGATCGAAAAGAAAGAAAGCAGAGGTCTCGTCGTCGTCGTACGACGACCGGCTGCATGCAGAACTCAGCATTATCCCATGTTGAACGGAAAACATTACCCACGCCAGGTACGCCTCTGCGTACCTCGCGCGGGCAATGTTTGCCAACCCTGCCACATCCAGCATATTCAGCAGATCTGTCTCCTACCAAGTATCACTTCTCAAGCATTTAGGCCGTCCTATGAAGGATAAAAAATTGAGCAACAAAGATGATGTCATGACTTCAACGCTTTCATCGCCTCCAGAACTCCGAATTTCTAGGCTACCGGCATAATTAAACCAGTTTCTTGTTGACAAATATCTACTGATTCTAATTAATATCATTCTGATTGATAAGGTTCTTTCTGAGCTGAGTTATGCTAATTTGAATACTCGAGTTGCAAACGCTCATTTATTTCAGGACAACCTAATATATACTGTACGTACTGCGAGCCTCTTGTACTCCTAGGTGGGGAAAGAAGCTGTACAAGTAGAGCAGCTAGCTTGATGTGATCGTCCTTAGCTTAGTGATACTGCAACATCGCGAGCAAGTGCAAGGCATGCCGCTAGGGGTGGCCGAGCACTTGTACTGTTATAATTGTTTCGGAAAGCTAACGAATGTTTTAATGAAGAATTCAGGTCAGTCAGTAAGCACAGTGAATTCTTTGCTACACTTCGTTTCTGAAAGGCATTTACGAAGTACATAGATCTCCTGTTCTACATAATGGTTGCATTTGTCCCACAAAGTCCTATTCTTATTGTAAAGAATCAAATGAACAGCCACGGAGTCTGGATCAAATTTTAATCGAACCGAATTCTACTGCATTGAGTATTTCCGTCTGTATCACCAAAATAACATAAATTTCAATTTTTAAGCTTCTTCTCCTCTTCCCTACAAAAGAAATGCATGAGGAACACACGTATCTGGAGGACCCTCCTCGTCCTGTCTAACAGTGGTTTATCCTGTCTTTATACTTCCTAATTCCTCCAAGTAAAATTTTCCGCTGTCTATCACCCTTTTACGACGTTTCAGCAATTGATCACTCTGATTTTCTTCTTGAATCACCTCTTGTCATATAGAAGAGCACATTGCTTGGGGTTCGAATATGTCTTGGGTTTCTCACTTTCATTTCTTCCCACTTTTGTAGAACACATTTTATGTTGAGGAAAAGTATTATAGTAAATTCGCAAATTAGACAAAAAATCCAGAGACAGGAAGGAACTTCCTTGTTAGAGCCAGACCTACACCTTCAAAGATATATCTTTGTCGTAGAACTGAAGGTCTTAATGCAGTATACCGTATGTAAAGTACCAATTTTTATGCTAAACTCGCTTGAATAACTGACGAAGAGTGGTCATCGGCTTCTTGTTTTTTTTTTAATTTTCGCGTAGATATCTCCACTGCTTCACGTGTATACTGACTGTACTTCTTTCCAAGGAAATTGCCCGGAGCGCTGTCGAATAGGGCGAAAAAGTTGAGCAAAGTCATGCATGCAGGGCACGAATTTCGGTAAAAGCGAAGCAATGGCAATACCAACAGCCACGCTCTATCAGTTAGGGGGGGGGGGGGCTGAAAATTGCCTTAAGCCCTACGCACACTTTTGCGGCAACGCCGCAGCCCTATCTTTAAGGGCAGAGACGCAGAATCGCCGCGCGAAGCAAGACTACCGCAGTCCGGACTGCCAATGATGTGCCGCCAAAGCGGCTGTAGCTGTCGCAAACGAGGCAACGGCAGTAATACATCGAGGCATTATTGCCGCTCCAGACGCTTTCCTGCCGACAATTTCTGTCTGGGCTCTAGCTGATCGCGGCGGGTCTAGGATGGAAACTGATAATGATAATGATAATGAAACCGCTCTCGCGATGGAGTATGCTGAATATGACTGCCGCGGCACTCATATTCAGCATACTCCATCGCGCAGTTTAGCGTCAGTTTTGCCTCCTGCGAGGCGGTTTTATTGCCTGCCGCGTGCCGCGTTGCCGGGCTTTGTAGGACTCCAAAGTAAGTCATTCTTTTTTCTATTTCTTTCTAACTTGTCGCAATCGACGTAGTTAAAGTGTTCTTCCTTGGGAAACCATGACACAGAATTCAGCTACAATTGATAATGAGAAGTTATTACTACGGCGAAGCCGTTAAGAAGCCGTGAGTGCGGTCTACGGTCGAGAGGCCGGTTTGACGGCTGGTGAAATATACATCACAAAAATCTGAAAAAAAAAACTGACTGATAGGAAACTATAAAAAACTGATGTGTTGTAATCAAGCGCAAGAAACCGTATAGGCGACGGAAGCGACTGCATAAAAAAGTAAGGGCAGATGCAAATAAATTTGTCAAGGATTAAGAAAAAGCCAACAATTCTCGAAATATGAGAACGACATCAACCGCTTATATCCATTGATTCAAGTAGGTAGGGGGGGGGTTCATTGGTATCACAACGATCCTCATCCAAAAAAGAATCGTCCGAAGTGAAGAAGAACATGAAGAAGAAGTAAAATTTCAAAAACGGTGCGTAAAATGTCTTTAGTGCAATTTAACAGAAATTTTCGTCGTTAAATTTTCGTTAAAATATTTCAACGAAAATGACGGTAAATTCGGTAAATCGTTGCTCGTTAAACGCGCACCCCTGTACTGGAGCAAAGGTACTGCATCATAAACGCGTGAGGATTGTAGTAATTCGAACAAGATAACAAACTCAGACAAAATTAAGCAATTAAGATCAAAGTTCCGATGAATCCGTTAGGGTTCTCCAAAATTTTGATCAGAGTTACAAAGAAGTGCTCAGAGTAGCCTTACAAGGAAAGGTACCCAACTCATGTTGAGCTTTTGCGGTTCTGTCTTGACATGATGTAGGACCGTGTGAGCAGAGTACATAATTACAGCTGGTTTTTGCTGAACGCTTTTTCAAAGGTCGGAAAAAGAGGTGTAAAACGTGTGCGCAACAATCATCAATCCCTATGACACCGCACGAGAAGAGTCTCGATGGCGGAGTCGGTAAAAGTGCCGCCTCGTAGGAGCACACAGGCGGGCTTTTCAGTTCGACTCCGAGTGCTGCCAATATTTTTGCACGTTTTAGTTTGTTGTTATTACGCTTTCTCATGATCACAGGAGTAGACCATCAATGCTCACAACAAACCAAGGTTGTCTATTCACTACTGTCGAGGAGTTATCTTGTCTAGTTCTGTGTGTTGTACAGTGCGTTTCAAAAGTATGTAGCCACCTTAAATTCAAAATTTTCTCGTTTCGCGCGTTAGCAGCATTGGATTCCCCGTAGACGAAAATAGCTAGATTGCTCTTTCCAGAAAAAAGCTTGATCTCCGGCAAAAACTAGGCGTTTTTGAATTTTTTTTGTTCGTTTCAAAAGTATGTAGCCACTCTCAAAAAATACGAATTTTATTAAAAATTAATATCAATTGGACCACCATTATTTCTTATTACATCAAACACCCTGCTACCATGCTACTAACAAGTTCTGGATAACCTCGTCACCGTTGTTGTCCCAGGCAGTCAAAATAACGGTTTTCAGCTCCCCAACATTGTTGAACTGCCTGTTATTCAAGTAGACCTGCCGGACCAAGATGCCCCACATATTCTCCATTGGGTTGCAGTCAGGTGAGCAAGCTGGCCTTTCCATTGCTCGGATTCAATTGGAGGCAGTCTGTGGTCGATTTGGACACATGAAGTGCAGCGTTGTCCTGCTGCAGTACATGTGTCTGCCGTTTTCTCCCTGTTAGGAAGGGCAGCAGGCTGAACTCCAATCCGGCTTGATACTCTAGACTGTACATACGACATGATGGGAATCTGAGCTTCAGCTTCCCCCTACTGCAGAAGCCTGCCCATGTCATCAGAGACCCGCCTCCGAAGTTCCGTAGAGAGAAGGTGATGGGAGCCTGTCGTAGATCTCTCCAGTAATACCGTTAACCATCAGGACCATCCAGATTAAATTTTTTATCGTCACCGAAGATGACCTGAAGCAATAAGCGTGTGAAATTCATGACGTCGACGAAACCAGAGAGTTCCTACATTTTTCCATTGTGTGCCATGTTTTTGCGGGCAAACTCCAGTCGCGCCTGCTTGAGGAAGTTCGTGAGATGAGGTGCTTTCTGCATGGTCTGTCTGTGTTCGTTCGATCGAATACAACGTCATATCGTTGTCCTTGATGCAGATAGACCCGTCTCAGCGCGAACCTGGTTGACGCTCCATGTGGAGTTCAACACCATGCGGCTGATTCGTCGACGATTCTGGCTCGAAATCACACGCGGACGACCCGGTACAGGTGCAGACTCATAACCATTAGGATTTCGAAGGAAGTGGTCGACACATCTTGCGACGTCCGAGCTGACGAGCAATGGCGCGGTTTGTCAAGCCAGCATCCTTGAGCGCTCGGATCTGAGCTTGTTCCTCGATAATCAGGACACGTTCACGGAGTGGCAAAGTGGTTATTTTTGAAGAACAGGTCAAGCTGGCTATTTATGACAAGAACTTCCTACCAAAAAGAGCGCAAAATTTGAATAGGAGTGTAAAAATGCACGATATTCTGGAGTGGCTACATACTTTTGAAACAAACAAAAAATTCAAAAACGCCTAGTTTTTGCCGGAGATCAAGCTTTTTTTCTGGAAAGAGCAGTCTAGCTTTTTTTTTTTTGCCTACGGGGAATCCAATGCTGCTAACGCCAGTTCGGAGAAACGAACGCGAAACGAGAAAATTTTGAATTTAAGGTGGCTACATACTTTTGAAACGCACTGTAGTAGACACGTTCGATGCCTAGTATTGATCGTCGGTACCAGTTGGTACCCGCGCTACCGTAACGCGTAGCCTATATAAGGCGAGTCCCCGCTGATGTGTCATTCATTCAACGTCTGTCTTGGCCTCGAGCGGCTGGAAATAAACTCGTCTCCTAAGCGAACGTGTCCTCCTGCCATCCCAGCGGGTCGACATCGTTGACTTGGGGGCCGCGCGCTTCCCATTCCGATACCGCCCTTAGGCCGTGAAGAACGGCTACGGCGAACTTCTGTGACATCGGAGGCAGCGTACACTACTGGAGAAAGCCGTCGTCGCACGGGATCGCGTCGGAGAGCCAGCTCGGAGTACCGCAGAGCTTAATGAAGCACGTGTTGCGCTGCGTAGGCTCGACGTCTGAGTGATAGCTTAGTCTCGGACGCCTTGAAGGCGGTTGGTGCGTACGTGTGCTTGCGGACGTTGCGTTGCATAAGAGACAAGGAGCTCACGGGCAGATTTCTTGTGAGGGGCAGTGCACTAGTAGTGTACGGTGCCTAGAGCAAAATGGACAGAAGTTCACACATCAATCGCAGAAGTGCGGAGATGTCGAACGAGCGAATGGAGAAGAACTCGCCTGATCTCGAAAGGCTGCTGCTGGACGAGCCAACCGCAGGAGATCAGCTGTCGTCGATGAGGGCGACCTTGGCGGAAATAACAGATGCTGTGAAAAAGCTGACACAGCTGAACGTCTCGCAATTGAGGCAAGTGCTGCAGACCACAGGTGGTCACCTGGTAAACTTGGAGAACATGCCGGCAACATTCCTCAAGGACTTAGACCAAAGGTCTACGCATGTGGCTTCCAAGATGGTTACCACAATGATGCATTCGGTAAGGGAACACATCCGGCTAGAATGCGGCGCTATGTCTGCAGAGCTAGATAATTTGAAGAAAATCGAGAAGGACCAAACGGCACTGTGTGAGCTGTGGAGGGGGGACGAGCGTTCTAACCCCTCGTCCCCCTGGCCCGCCCACCCCCAACCCCCTGGGCTTGCTCGAGAGTCCAGTGACTGCCTTACGAGATAGTGGAGACGCAGGCATTTGCCACGCCTCTGTTTAAAGGGCGGGGGTAGAACGCCATTCCGGCGTTGTCTGGTAGATTTTCTTCGCTACTCCGCTCAGTGCTCACAGACACTGAACGTGGTGAAGCCTACATGCGTGAGCCAGGAAACTGCTCGAGGTTGATGCCGAAGAAATGGTGAACAAGACCAGAGTTCTACTCAGTAGCACTCGACAAAGTGAAAGCGCTATCCTGAGGTCACGATCTGTTCAGGTCACGTCATGTGTGGACCAAGCAAAAGTTGCGACGAAGTAGGTGGGCATCCAGCAGATGAATGTCCACGAGTCCACGAGTTTTTAGCGCCGAGTGTCACGCTTTTTTTTGATCCAACAGCGGCGGGATAAGGCGAGTATCTCCGTGATGACGTAGCGTCCACAAATTCTTGATCGAACAGATCGGAAGCCTCGATTTTAGCCAGGAAGGAAGAGCTCGCCGAGGCCGGTGCGAATGGCGTGATAACCCCGGCTCCGACCCAGAGCGGATTGAAAATTGGGTGCGACAGAGCTGATCCCAATGCCAATATGGGGGCAATGTTTGCCGCAATGACATTGCCTGACTTCCAGAAGGATGATCACCCCTAGAGGCAGAAATGTTAAGGATGTTGTCATGGGGTTTAACATGAAATACCGCAACCTGGGGTTGCCGAGCAACATGTTAATCCACTTATCCATGACAAAACTGGAGAGCTGCCCTAATCGGAGGCAGACGCACTGCCGAAAACCGTGAAAGAGGGGAGCTTCGAGAGTTTCGTAGAGCAGATGAGCGCCAAGTTGGCGTCCAATGACTCTGCGACACAAATGAAGGCATACATGGAGCTGAAGCATCTCCGGAAGGAGAGTGACATGACACGCTATTGCCTGAAGCTCGAAACCCTCACTCGGCAAGCCTACCCAGATTTCACGGACGAGCAGCTGTCACGAACAAGATCTGTGGAGCTAGTTAGCCAGTTAGATGATTGACCAGAATACCTTCAGCTTTATAAAGCTATGGAAACGGCTCCGAAAGAAATTGCCTACGAGCTTGTGAAAAGCATGGCACAGCGATGCAAAAGGAGCAAGGAGGTGGCGACAATGGTACGCGAGCTATCAGAAACATCCGCGGAGCAAGGGACAAGAACGTGGGACCAACTCCCATATGAAGCCCTTGGAGTCTCAGGACAGAACGCGTCACAGCCTTTAGGAATCCTTGGCAGACCGTGAGAACAGCCATCATAGAGAACAAAGAGGTGGCAACAGAAAGTGTTAGAACTGTTGCACAGTTGAGCATCTTGCGAAATATTGCAATAATGCTGGTTATTCAGCCCCAAGGAGCGAAAAGGACGCTGATGCTTCACAACAGCATCAAAAAGAGGCGAACATCTCCGTGCGAAGTTCAGTATCGGTTTAAAAGTGGACATGTGGATCAACGACCGCGAAGAATGTGGGCAAAGATTCAGTGGGGGAGCCGACGATGGTAGTCCAGTTATTAGGGCTCTCCAGGCGGGCAGTGCTTGACTCAGTATCACAAGTCAGCATTATTCCACTAGAGATGCTGAACACCGCTTACAAAGCAGGCTTCGACCTGAACGCGGATGTGGAGGAAATCCCACTGAGGGAGAAAACTGCGGTGTACGATGCGTCAGGGCAAAAGATGACGTTTAAGGGCGCAGTCAGGCTGACGCTACAAGTTAGCGGTTGAGCGAAATGTAGAGTTGCTCTATTTGTAAAGGCTGGCGAAGACGGAACGTTGCTGCTCGGTGCTAATGCGTTTCACGCTTTGGGACGTAGCCTAGCTTGGAGCAGCTTTGCCCACATCGGTCGAATGACCAGGTGAGTGACGAGTGAACATGAGACTACCATGAGTGAGATTCTGTGAATGTCACTGAAGCAAGAACAGTGACGAACGCTATAGTTGCCAGCAGGGTATATATGCGTCCAGGAAAGCGAAAGGGAGTGAACAGCAGAGGCAGAAGGTGAGGGAAGAGACGCGCCATGGAGAGCATGGGTTGCTCAAACAATAGTAATGTTTTGGAGTTGTTCCGTGACGACTCCTCAAAAGGGGAAGAAGTAACAGGATATAAACCCTTCACAGAAGCGAAGATTCTTAACGTGGGGGAAAGGGAGGTGCACTCGAAACGCGCTGCGAGTAACGCTGTTACTGAAAAAGTGACAACTTGTAGTGAGAACGGTCACGAGAAGCCGATAGTGAACGAGTTTACAGCAAGAGCTGTATCTCAAGTACCAGCAGCATGGACAGAGGAGTTACGGGAGGATGCCGTGAATAGCAATGTATTCAGCAAGATGCAAGAAGGTAAACGCTCCGACCAAACACCAGTGTTCCCGCAAGGAGTGCTCGACGACATTGAAGCACTCCTTACAACTGCGTCGCAGCGCAGGACCAGCTGGGAAGGTCTGGGCTCAACTTTTCGGACGACCAGAAGGTGATCATCGTCCTACCGCCAGCGTTCTGCGGAGTGAATGCGGAGATCGGCTACCCGGACCACGTCACCATATATGTGTACGCGGATTGGTCCACCCTCGCCTCGAAGCTCCTGGCCACCCCGACCACAACGACGATGATTGTAGTATGGCCTGATCGTATGCCGGAGAGCAGGCCCATGCGCCAGGTGCTGATTGGACTGGAGAGGAATCTCTATTGTGGAGGGACACTGTTGTTCTTCCCAAGTCCCTACGAGGACACGAACGAAGTGGAGTGGTGACGCTTGGGAGAGGTCTGCGAGGAGTTCGTCAAGTATATGAAGTACCCGGAGCGTGCGTTCGAAGCAGTGGTTCGGGATCACTACAGCGACGTGCTCCCCGCCTTACCCTACACGCACCTGGCGACGTGCCTTGAGACGGAGCCGCGATTCAAGCGCTCTCTCTTTGTCGACAGGCAGGTGCTTCTCTTCCTGGCTCCGCTTTACGGCGAACGACATCATCAAACTGCCGGAGTTCCACTATGCGCCGTCAGAGGAAAAGGAAAGAAGGAGGCAGGAAAAGATCTTGAAAGCGTAATCTTCGTGATCCAGGACCCGGACCGACAGCGCCACAAGAAGGCCATAGCGTTCGACGACGCCATAGCCGCGGACAGGAGGGGACCACACCACTATGGCAACGATTCGAGACCGGTTCACCGACATTCGTCACCGCCCTCCAAAAAGCACACCGACGACGACCCTAGAGCCGCAGACCGGAGACGATCACACCACGACTGCGACGAGACGAGGCATGCTCACCGACGTCAGTCAGCGTCATCCAGGAGCCACACCGAAAACGACCGCAACTAGAAGGACTGTGTGTTGTTGTAGAGACGTTCGATGCCTAGTATTGATCGCCGGTACCAGTTGGTACCCGTACTACCGTAACCGGTAGCTTATATAAGGCAGTCCTCGCTGATGAGTCATTCATTCAATGTCTGCCTTGACCCCGAGCGACCGGAAATAAACCGTCTTCCATGTGAACGTGTTCTCCGCCCATCCGATCAGGTCGACAACGTTGCTCCTACCTATACACCATCTACACTACCTCTAACTTGTACCGCCTGTTCTTCCTGTCAGTCGATATCTCCATAGATGGCGTTCAGGAGCGCAGTCATTGTCGGAGAAGTGCAATCAGGTATGAAGGTGGAAATTAGTAACACGTTCAGGTGAGAACCACATTTTTAGTACACTTATGTGCCGATATGGCCCGAGTTCATATTCGGTCGTAAGGTATGCGTATTTGTGTGCAGTTGCGGTATCATTGGTATGATATGGTGGTGGTGCAGGTATGCATCGTTGACAAACTAGCACATATGAAGGCGCAAATAGACAGCCTTGGTTTGTTGGAAGCACGGATGGTCTAAAATTGACTCCTGTGATCATGAAAAAGTATAATAACAACAAGCTAGTATGTGCGAAAATGTTGGCAGTACGCGGACTGGAACTCGAAAGCCTGCCGGTGTGCTCCTATGAGGCGACAGTCCCACCGACTGCGCCATCGAGGGACATCTCGCGGGGTTTCATAGCGGTTGTTGATTGTTGCGCACACGTTTCACACCTCTTTTCCGGGTCTTCAAAAAACTTTCAGCAGAAAGAAACTGTAATTCTGGACTCCGCTCACACGGCCTTACATCTTGTCAAAATAGTATCGCAAAAGCTCACCGTGAGATGGGAACCTTTATTTGTTACTTCATGTAAGAAGCATCACATTAATAAATTCTATCATTCATGCAAGTTCGCCATGGTACCTTCATGACAGCTACACTTGTTGTCGTGCCCCGGTGCTTCGTGCTCTCGCGAATGGGCAGTGTCCTGTACTGGGTGTTTTGTACGCCCGCGATATCTGTGCCGGTAGGCGACTCGGACGGGGCGCAGTGAATAGTAACGCTGCTTCATGGGAAGGAGCTTGGGGAGTTCGGGTCCCGTGGCTTGCGGCGTTTTTGCATGCCAACTAATCGGTAGAGATTTAAGGGATCCTGACATCTACACAAGATTCAGGCGTTTTCTACACAGCTGTATACCTACAACAGGTAACCTTTTTGTGACTCGTTGGCATTATTGTTCTTTCACGATTCCAAAGATCGAGAAAAGCTCGAAATTTTTTTCTCCCAACCCGTCCAAAAGTGTTATTTGGGGTGCTTATAATAAATCTGACATCCAAATTCGAAATGTCTGTTGATTATTGTACGTTGCGGCGGGTGCGTGCAATCGCCGGCAGCATTACTCACCCTCTTCTACCGTAACCTACAGCTCTCCTCCGTGTTACACCGGAAATAACCCCTATAGACGAAGTTTGGGCGAAATCGGTGATCATGGCTCCAACAGCCTTACTCACCACCCGCACCCGCCGTAACCTAACGTAATCGGCCGATCTTTCAAAAACGAATGTCAGATTCGTGGCCATCACCCAATTAACCCATTGAGAGAAGTTCATTGGATTTTTCTCGACCTCTCCTATCTCTGCAGCCGTGAAAGTACATTAGTGCAGATTTGCTTATTACTGACCGGTTTTTAGCACAACGCAACAAGAAGAACATTTAAGATAATGATATATCAGCGTTCAACACTAGTGGTAATCAGGTACAAAATAAACCAAACCACAAACCGAAGGACTGGTCACAATGTGGGTAAAAAATTTACTGGTTCTTTATACTTCTCTGAGAGTTTTGCCGACAGCACGAGCACAGGTGGACCCTCGCAACACCGGACGACGTCCTGGAAACGGGGGGACGAGCACAGGACAATTGGGGTCGTCGGCGCAACATCCTCGCGAAGACTTCCTCTTGTGCAGCGCTTGTCCTGCAGTCATCCTGAGGACGTCAGCAGCACAAAGAGTAAAGAGGAGCCGGTGTTCTGGCGAAGACCTCCACTACTCCAGCGGTTGTCCCTCACACTTTACAAGGACGACGTCAGCTTGGATCCAAAATGGAGCCGACGTGCTGATCATCAAGACCACCGCACCTTCTGGGGTTGTCCTCCACTATACTGGATGTGGTATTTGTGTATTACCACATGTTATTATTATTTGTTGATACTCTTGTAATAAACCTGTCCCCTCAGGTTTATTCACGTGTAGATCACACGGCCTCTTAGGCCCGTACATAACAAAACATAGCGATAACACGAAGGTTTTATTAACAGTAGGAACGCATGTGGACAGAATTGAAGTCGCAGATATAAGGCCTCAGGGGGGGGGGAAGGAAAAGGGAGGATCGAGGCTTAGGAGCTCCTCAAGGGCGGGGAGGCGCCGGAGCAGAAACCACACGGCCGGCGATCAGACTAGGACGAACCCGCAGCATTCGTAGGGGTGCTTTTATATCCTTCAGCCAGTGGGATGAAACAACGGCTGTCACTGTTACAACATGCTGAAGACACTCGAGAGTTGATTCCGAATAAATGCCTACGCTCATTACATCCTACCCTATTTGGAAGTCCCTGTCCCCAGGGACTGAAAGGTGGAGAGAATTTTGTGAATTCTGCCATACGGAGCGCACTGTAGCGAGCACTTTTCTTCCGATCACATGTTGGCATTCGTGGCAGCTTTCCATTCCAGTCTAGAGTGAGAAGACGCATAATCGTAAATGTCGTTCCTCACTCGTTTGGAAGAGCTTGATGAATATCATCGTCAGGAATAGCAGATCAGTCGATGTAGTTGAGGTAAAGAAGGGATAGGTGATTATGATAAATATTATCTTCAGCCATGGAGTGAGTAGACAGGGGAGGTATGTGGAAGAGAAATGTTTCGGAGGGAGTGGGGGAGGGGGAACGGACGGTACTATTGGTAAAAGTGTAACTTGAAGCGGTTGCCTCCAGTGGGGTGGTGGTCGATCGGTAGAGCTATAGTTTGCGACCGGAGCGACTTCGTTGATTGATATGAGACTGAGTATCGGGGATGGCAAAAATAGCAGAGAAAAAATGGAGAACAGGAGCGGCTCTGCGAGCGCGCGCCTGTCTATTAAAAATTTTTTTATTGTAATGCTACGAGGTTGGGAGAGTGGCATTCTATTATTGGGTGCAAAGCAGTTGACCGGTGGATAAGATTAATTGCGCGTAGGGCACGATGTGGAGTTACGCAAGTATTGGGCTGTAACACGGCAATGTGAATGTTCACAGGATCTATTCCTAGGATAAAAAACTGGGCTTATGAAGGCAGCTGCCGTGTAAAAACGATTGCGAAAGACGCACGGAAGAAGAGATATTAATAGAACATAGATTATAGCGCTATGAGGAACTAAAAGGATGATGCTGTATTTTCTCGTCAGTAATTAATTTTTTAATGTGTGACATTCCTTAGAATTCTAAACTTTTTTCTGCATTAATACCTGGGAGAATTTGAACATTACAGCGCTTATTCCGGCACCATCATTATTCAATGAATAACTTTATTGCACGAGGTGTGGTGCGGCCTGGCCAGGACTTCATTTGTTGCTCAGAAATAAAGATATGAGATTTAATTCAATTTCTGGTTAGCCTCGTGCTAGAGGGAGCAATTCATGCGCTTCTACTTCGTATAAGACGAAGAAAAAGAGGAGAGGTTTTTTTGGCACACTAGAGGTGGGAATGTCACAAATTTAGCTTTCATACAAAATATTGTGATATTATTTTATTATATTATATTTGGCGCATCCACGAATTAGTTGGAAGAATTTTGACCTACTGAAATAGAAGGAGTGGTAAGGGGAGGAGTTCGTTCATAACAAAACATAGCGATAACACGAAGGTTTTATTAACAGTGGGAACATATGTGAACAGAATTGAAGTCGCGGGTATAAGGCCTCAGGGGGGGGGGGGGGAAGGAAAGGGAGGATCGGGGCTCAGAAGCTCCTCAAGGGCGGGGAGGCGCCGGAGCGGAAACCACACGGCCGGCGATCAGACTAGGACGAACCCCGCAGCATTCGTAGGGGTGCTTTTATATCCTTCAGCCAGTGGGATGAAACAACGGCTGTCACTGTTACAACATGCTGAAGACACTCGAGAGTTGATTCCGAATAAATGTCTACGCTCATTACACTCTTAGCTGTTTGTTATTATATATTATTATCCATAACTACTAATTATTACCTAATCTTATTCATTCTTTTGGATTATTTTTTCACCATTTATTATTACGTCCTATTATTTGACAGCACCATTCATTAATTTCACTATTATATTATATCCTTATTTATTTATTTATTTATTTATTCTGCAAGCGAGCGAGCGAATTGGACGACAATTGAAGCAGTCTACAGGACTACCCTTCTTCTTCCAAATAGGGATCGTCGTTCTGTTGTGCCAATACTCCGGTACATACTTTCTTCTCTTTTATCCAGAGCTTCGATTTCCGTAAAGCGGCTGTCGGGCTTCATCTTTTTTAGGACTGCTTGTGTTTCATTTACGGTGGTCTTGTGAACGAGACCGTGAACAGAAGCCGCAGAAGGGATGAATGATGAGGAAATTCCATGGTGGAAATTTCCTCAAAGTAATCACGCCATCGCACCAACGCCTTTCTGCGGTCTGTGAAAAGATGACAGTCCTCACCATTGATGCCGAAGAACTTTTCAATATCCTAAGTTTGGCGATGGCAGGTATTAGCAAGTCGGTACAAATGCCCCTCAGCATCGCGCGACTCGACCTTTCCGTAGACATCGTTGTAACGAGTGGCTTTCTTTGCAGTCTTCTTCGCCTCTAGATACTTCTGCCAGTTATTGACTGTTTTGTGGTCGAGAAACACATGATAAAGCGAGTTCTTTTCTCGAACCTTCGCCTTCACATTCTCCGTCCAATGCCGTGCCTACTTGTCGACCCTGCGTCGCTTAGACTTCGTAGTGCCGAATTCCCATCTTGCAGCTTGGGGTATCGCGTCGATTGTTCGTTACCAAGTTTCATCGACAGTAGTGATTGTCGGTAACCGCACGCTAGAAATCACAGCTACTTCCTTCTGTTTCGTTTGTCACCACTTGATTCTTGCTGTACCGCATCGCTCGACCTGCTTTAGCCTAGGGAAGGCGATCTTCAAAGCACAGATCGGCGGTCTATGCTGTGGAGCGACCGTCTCATACCGAGCTTAGGGTCCATAACAATACATCGGTCGCGATCCTTCACAAGGACAAAGTCTGCCTGAAACATGGAACTCACACTATAGTATGAGGTTGGAGTCGCGTTTTCGGAAAACGGTGTTCACAATGGAAAGGATATGCGATTCAGCATGTGAAATACAAATAAAAACCATAAAACAAAAAGCAAACCTACTCCAGGTTTATGCTATTGAAGTCTAAATATCTAGGCTAGGTAGTTCTATTATCTAGTGCCCAATGAACTCCATGAGGGTGGTGAAGCTAGGCAATAAATTAGAACTACTAACGGTTACTATCTCTTTCTAGAAGCTACAGCAGTTCAATTTCTGCAAATCTCACATCTGGTGATTCAGGCCCTGTCGGAGTTTCACATACTGATTGGGGACCGTCGTTATAGTATTACGGCCAGCACTCCCGAAGAAAAGGATGAGTTCATCAGAGAGTTATACAAGGTGGTGATTCTTGCTTAACTCGTTTACAACCTTGAAGAGTATTTAGGATCACTTCTGCGCTTTCAGTTGTCTGCCCAGTACCTTCCTGTACAAATGCCGGACTTTTGCAATCTGTCAATTCCTATTGATAATCGCGATATGTTTATACTCCCAATAGAAACAACTGATGAGGATAACACCGATTTGATCCATGATTATCAGGTACGTTATCACGTTCTACTTAGCAACTTTTTAGCAACTCTCTCCATCTACAAACGTTATCACGCTTGTAGAAGGAGAGTTGCTAGCTGAATGGACAACTCCAAATATTTATCCAAAAATTGGTAAATTCGAAGTCTTGCAGCGGACATAGTTCTGTTAATTACTAAATCTAGTGAATTTTCAGCCGGTTAGTGGTAAAGAGGAAGCGGATTTTCGACGTCTTCTAGCAAAAGCTGAGCTCACTATAGGCGAGGCCGACAAATTTGCAGAGGTACGATATTTGCTCCTCCGATGTCTCATTTAATTGTTTTCTTTTTTTCTGTACGTTTTCTACTGCAGACGGTCTTACGGCTTGGAGCCCATGTCTTTATCCGCTTACAAGAAGACTTATCGCGGGATTTACTGCGCAACCGCAGTAATTTTGTGCATTGAATTGTGTGCGGTGTGACGGAGTACTCACAAATCCGACTGCTGGCGACAGGAGTCTCCGGGCTACTCGCCTCCATGACGTCCACTTCGGGGCGCGAACGGGGTTTCGCCCGACGTCTGGCGTCCCTCGCCGCAAGCAGAACCTCTTGCTCACAGTCGCAGCATCCATCTCGCCATTAGGCCGGGGGCATCCTTCCATCGCCGCGATGCTATCGCGGTGTTCAGTTCATGACGATTCCACCATGCGCGGCCGAATAGTCAAAGGAAACTTCGCCGCGGCGACAGCAACAGTGGCGGCCGGCATGCGCGATGGCTTCCCGCGCCCATCGCTGGTATGGTATACTTTTTCGCCCCGCGCGCGGCGTTTAGTGCTGGTCCTGGGTGGATCACCGTCGCCTCCCTTGCAGAACGATGAGCGATGCGACGAGCGCTGAGAACTTCACATCATCTCGCTTCGCTCTGCAAAACTCCTCGCCGCGATTCTATCGCGGCGACGGGAACTATGAACGAGACCTTAAGGGCCTGTTTATACTTCGCGGCGGAAGCCACGGCAGAGGTGGGAGCTCTGCATACCTATCGATTTTCCCCAGCAACGACTCGGCACTGATCGATACGTATCCTTCGCCCTGTCGCTCCTGTCACTCCCGTCGCGGAGTGTGAGCAGGCCCCAAGTGAGTGCGTTTTTAGGGGGAGGGGGGGCAAAAGTAATTTGTCTCAACAAATTGAAAAAAAAATCTTTATCTCTTTATAACTCCATTACTACTCAACGATGCTGAGGAATGTATTTGCCATTAAGGGCAATGACTTTGCTGCCATCGCTCAACCAACTTCCTGATCCTATCCTTCCAGAACTGCTTGGACCTGGTGTTGATCAACTGCTCGATATGGTTGTCAAGGACTGCTTGGGTTCTTGTGTCCCTTCCGACCAGGAAGTCCTATAGGCTCAAGAAGTGGTGGTAGTCGCATGAGAGATGTCCGGCGAATACGGTGGGTGAGGCAGGTGAACGTAGCCCAGCTGGCCAAGCTTATCCGTGGTTACTTGTTCCCGATGGGGTGCGGCGTTGTCGAAGAGGAGGACCTTCTTGAAGCGCTGCGAATGAATAAGAGCGAGTCGCCGGTCCATCTCTTCTATTTCGTTCACCATGGCCTTGGAGTCCATCGTCGTGCTTTTGGAAAACAGCTTCCACTATACCGGTCCATGGGCGCAGGCCCAAAAGCTCTGAAGGTGCTTCTCGCCGTGAACATCTCGCCGAACGAAGGTCGGTAACGGGTCACCAGGCCTCGTTGCTTGGCAGGGTTAAGGTAGAAGACGTACTTCTCATCTTGCGTGAATATTGAGCCCAGTCTGCTCGGGGTTGGGAATTGGGTGAGATTTGCGCGACACAGGTCGACTCGTCAGACTGGGGTTTCGGCATGAAACAGACTGGGGTTTTGGCATGCTTCTGGAAAGGGCGGAAGTGGTAACTTCTCGGATGGGCTTCAGTAAGTAGCATGCAAACATACAAATTCGATAAGCACGAAACCAGACTCCAGCCACGAGATATGTGGACACGGTATGGGGTGTCTCATTACTTTCGCCCCCCCCCCCCCTAATAGGTCCGATACTGTGCGAAATGCCACGGACAGATGATTGTTCTTATCGCAAGAAACACAGCCGTAGGTATTGTGATGTCGCGAGTAGGTACACTCATCTGTTGCAACTATGCGGCTTTCGACATATCGTTTTGTTACTATCTCATTTTTGAGAGCACTCATGAGCTCCTCAATACTTTGACTAGATTGAGTATGGCACAGGATTAGTACTGTTCTAACAATGTCCCAATGAAACTTCGCTAGAATAGTCTCCGACCACATAAGATCGAACGTTTTACGGACGTCGTAGCCGGCAGACACCATTTGGTTCACTAGAACCTGAATTTCATCATATATGAATGGGCAACTTTCAGCTGAACTATTCGCTGTTTTCACGTTCACGAGCGTTTGGACAATTTGAGGACGGTTGCAGCGCTATCGTTGTAGTTGTCGCACAACGTCTTGACTATCCAGTTGTAGTTTTCTGGTACGAGTCGAATTCCTTTAATGGAGTTTTGCGAATTTTAGGCTTTCCTTGAGCAGCAGTATTTTTTCCATTACGTCCAGCTCAGGGCTATTGTGTACAAGTGATTCAAAAACTGCACAATACTCAGGAAATTCCGCAGCGTTACCGTAGAACAGGAGAGACGCCTGAGGTGGTTTGACCGACCTGAAGGATCTTGCTGATGTGTGGTTTAAACTTCCACTAGCATCAGGAATATCACTATATGCGGGTGTGTCCGGTGCAGCATTGCCAGAGTTGCTCTGAGCGCAGTTGTTCTCGCGATAGTTAGGTTCTTTTAGATTTTTAATAAATGATCCCAAGGCAGAAAGTAGCAAAACACCCATCTTCACAAAGGTGTACTCAGTGAGCAAACAATTTTATTACGATCAACACAGCAGAAACAGTACGGAAATATGACAATATGGAATATGGTGATAGACGTGCGTGGAGCGATGCGATTGATGGCTGATGATAGCGGCTTTGAGGCGGCTGTCCAAGTGAGAAGTTGACGAGCAGCAGTACGGACTAATGGAGCACTAGTACGGACCAATGAACCGAGAAGCGAAACGCGAGCAGCGAGCGGCGGATGAGAAATCTAAGTAGGAATCACTGGGCACAGCCCTGATAGCGCGCGAGCCCTAAACTAGGCGAAATGGGGACGGCCGGGAGACGGCGCCGGTACTGACGTGGTTGCTGACGACTCCAACACAATCAGAAAGCAGAGGTGATGGAGGCGCGTGCAGGGACGCAGGATGGGTGGTGACGGACGGACTGTTTATTAAAATGCCAGCACGCCTGCATCGGAAGCATTCGTCGAGAAATTCACGACTCTAGCCAATGAAACCGAAAACGATGCGGCGACATGGATGTGGAGAAGGCGTTGTGACAACAGCTGTTATACAGTCCCCACGGGGTGCCGCTATTCGTCAAGCTCTACAGAGTTGGGCACTCACCAGGGAATGCCATCAGCTTCCCATGGAACTTTGTACAGAGACCTATGGCATATGTTATACGTTGGCAACGCTGCGACCCGTCGCCAACAATCTGTCGTCGACAACCTGTAGCCGACATCGGCATGACGAGCTAGAGAGCCGCGTGCACTCTGTGCCAAAAAGGATCACGCGAGAGCGCCTCTCACGCGCGCCCTCCGCGGCCAGAGAGCCAACGAAAACTTGCCGCAGCGCTCCGCACAGCGACAAGCTATCGGCGACAGTGTCGGCGACGGGAGTATATCATCCTTCCGCCTAGCGTAATCACCGTAGCCATTAGCCGCCTTGCCAGCTGCGGAGGTGCCGCAGCCGTGGTGCTCTAGCTTCGTAGGAGTATGGTCGTGGCTTCGGTTCCCGCACACGCCAACGTTTTTGTATTTTGTGTTTTATTGTCAGTGAGATTCTATATCCCCATTTTCAACTCATTCTTTGAACAAAAGCATAGCAACAAATGTTATTGACGTTTGTCGATTCCTAGTCAGTGAAAGGTGATAATTTTTGGTTCTCCAGATTAAGCAAGTCAAAAACTGATGCCAGATTCATGATCAGCACCCCAAATAACCTCATGCATAACGTATGGGTGAAGTTGGTGCTTCCAACCTCACTACCCTCACACCCACCTACCATAGGAAACGTGAAATTCAGAAACTGGTGTCAGATTCGTGATCAACCCTCAAATAACATCAGTAGCTTAAGCATGAATAACTTTTTTTTAAAATATCACCTTGTAGCATCAAAAAATATTCCTATTCTTCACGCAGTTGGAACTTCTCTCTCACTGATGCCGTCATTTCCCCATCATAGATTACCTCTGATTCGTTAGTCAACGTTCTTGTAAAAATCGTAAACATCACGATAAGATCTACCTGCTTTCGCCTACCTGTTAGTAAACGCGGGTCAAAAATTCAGGTGTCTAAGGATTCAGTTGTCTGAGGCTGACCAGGAATCAAGTTGTGGCTCATCGAGAAGCATCTCTTCACCATCTTACTAGTGAATTTTGTATGCTTTCGAGAAGATCCACGTACAGTGCGTTTCAAAAGTATAAGACCACCCCTAATTTTGTAAATTCCGCCTTTTTACGATATTTCGCCGTAATCGGCTGCTTCCACTAAATTCGCCATGGTCGAAAACCGTGCCTGAAAATGAATCAGAAACCTCTCTTGGATACAAAACTTTTTAAGAAAAAATAATTAGTTTTCCACTGTTTCAAAAATGTAAGCCCAGTAACGATGCTGGTTTGTCATACCTGTAATTTTTCGCCCTGTCAAACCAACACTGCTCTACATTGACTTTGCTATTATCTACTACTATTCTAAAGCCCCTTTCATACTCGTCCGAGGCGCGGCGGCGGCGGCCGCCGCTTCAGCGGCAGGTGGAGGGGCGGTGTCCGTTCTCGCCGCCTAGGGGTGGCGGCGGCCGCCGCCAGCGCTAATTGCGTTTGGCGCGCGCGTACGCGCAGCGGTCTCGTCTGTGCCGCCGCTCTCGCTGCCCCTCGTGGCCGCCGCCCGAAATGGCCCCAGCCATCTCGGGCAGCGGCCGCGGCGACGTCGCCGCTGCCAGTATGAAAACCCCTTCACCGCCGTGGCCGCCGCTCGGGCACGTCATCGCCGCCGCCTTCCTATGCTAAACCATTGGGCCGCCGCCGCCGCCGCCGCCGCCGCCACGAGTATGAAAGGGGCTTAATGCCAACATGTCGCGTGGTACGCGGCTGTCCGTCAAGGAACAAGATCGATTTCGAGCTCTATATAAGGGACACTCCGCTCGTGAACTTCGTCGATCCAGATGCGCTGTTTCCAACTATCTGGAAGATCTTGTTGGCTGTGGGAGAAAGTCAGCGTCTGGAAGACCTCCTGTGCTCTCTTTGCTCTCTCAACAAGAGTTCGACGCATTCAGCGACTCTTTTTGAACTCGACGGCTTCGATCAGCCAAGCTAAGGCGGACTTTTCGTTGGATGCATCGCGGACGACCATCTGGAGAGCGGCCAGACAGAGCGGCAACATTGTGCGTGAGTCGACAAAGATGGCTCCAAGGCTAACTGATCGCCACAAGGCCGAACGTCTTCAATTTGCGCGTAAAAATATCAGGACCCATTGGAGCACCGTACGCCATGTTTTCACTATGAAGTTCCTTCCATTTGAACGAGTCCGGTGCTCTCAGGTAGTCTTCTCCGATGAAAAGAAGTTCAATCATCAGGACGGTCACGATGGATCTCATTGCTACTGGCGGGATCTGTGGAAGGATCCACTAGCAGACGTAGTTTCGGTGGTGGCTCCCAGATGATCTGAGGAGCCTCCCGTAGCTCTGGTGTTCTTCGGCTTGCATTTACCACGAGTCGTATGAACTCACAGGACTATCAGATGATTCCTCAAGATCGTCTACTACCATTTCCTCGCGATCATCGCACACAGGAATTCAATTTTATGCAGGATAATGAGACGGTACAGTAGATCAACCATCCTGTGGTTGATCTCCAAAAAATATCCGCGTGCTAGACTGGCCAGCTTGTGCCTGAACCCTATTGAGAACATCTGGGGATTCATTGTGCGACAGATATATGCCAACGGAAAGCAATTCAACAACGTCGAGGAACTGCGCAGAGAAATGGAGGCGGCTGAAAGTATGCCAGACAGAAATTTTGAACGTATTTCCAATAACGGCGGACCTGTCAATTATTAATTTGCATTTGTATTTGTAACTGCTGATTATTTATTGCAATAAAATGGAAGTTTTCGGCCAGCGAATTCAGTGGAAGAAGCCCCTTACCGCGAAATGTCGAAAAAAGCAAAAAAATTAGGTGGTCGAGATTCGACAAGATTCCTGAAAGCTGTTTTTGGCCTGGTCCTAGTTGGTGAAGGTTTTACCAGCGAGAAAGTTCTGAAAATAGTCGGTAGTCGGTTGGTGAGAGATCTGCAGATTATGGCCTATGTTATACTTCGGCGACACGTCGCCGGCGGCGTCGCCGAGAGCTTAGCAGGGGGTGTTATACTTCCGCCGCCGACGTCGGCGACGCGGGTCGCCACAGACGGGCCGTCGCCGACTTTCATCCATGGGTGGGAGAAAATGCGCTCCGAGGGAGTATTTTGTTTGTGGGTGGGTTCTTCGTTACCGGCACTGTCAACATCCTCGGCGGACCTCGAGTTACGAAATCGAAAGTGCAAAAACGCCCGTCTTGTGGGCATAAATAGTGCCTTTTTTATACTTAACGCTCATTAAGGTTAGAAAGATGTGGGCTTCACAGGATTCTTGTGGTCTTTAGTATGTAGCAGTTCTCTGCCAACAAAAAAGTGAAATGTTTTCTTTAAGGCTCGCAGATAAATATGTAAAAAGTTTCTTTGGCATTTTCTCTGCAAACAACGAAATTGAGATAGGTAACAGAGTTTCCACAGAAAAAAAAACCCTACAAATATACGTATCTCTACCTAATAGATGGCGTGAGTCTTTTTTATACTGCCTAATTCTAATAATACATGGTCTCAAGAAATGTAAACACTGTTAGAAAGGTGATAACTTTGGTCAAAAAATGGTACTGAAAAGTTAAAGGTTCATATAAAAGCATAAGAAGATAGGAATTTTTTGACGTATGATCGGGATAGACTGCGCCATGCACTCGTTTGTTACCTTGCATTTTACAATCTATTGATAGTGTTTCGCCTGAATACTTGTTATGATCTCTTTACAAAGTGACGTATCGATTGAGTTGTGCTTCTTTTAAAGTTTAAAACCTAAAAACACACTATGCCTTGCGAAAAATACAGGGTATCCTAAAAAATACAGGTACTGTTTGAATGGTTCTTACATTGCTGCTAGTGAAACCTTTGAAGACGTTTGAGACTCATATGAAAGCACAGGCAACGAGATTTATGTAACGTGTAAATAGCCCCGTCTGAAACCTTGCATTTCAGACTTGTTTGATTGTGCATGGTCTGAATGCTTACAATCTTGTTGCTACTTGGCCACATTAACCTATGATGTGCTTTTTTTGATGTTTAGAACTTGACAGTGACGTGAAAGACACTTTTTCACGTCGCTGTCAAGTTTCAGCCTTTCTATGGGCAGACCGGTTACCAAATGATGACATTGAAAACGCGCTCCGATGCTAAAAATGCGCTCCGATGCTCTCCTGTCAACGACGCCCCCCACGCTGCCACAGAATCTGCTGACGACGTCGCCGACGTCGATCACGCGTCTGTGGCGACGTCGGTGACGGGCTGTCGGTGACGGGTCGCAGCGTCGGCGACCCGTTGCCGAAGTATAACATAGGCCTATGGCGGGTGATGCAGAAGTTCAACCCTCAATTCGTTCAACTTTCGAATAGTGATTTGTGAAAGGTGTGGGCGGGCGTTGTCGTGCAAAAGAATCAGTCCTCTTCAACTGACCAATGCTGGCTGAAGTTGGTGCATTTTGTCGGCTTCCTTACAGTAGACTCTGCTGTAA
The DNA here is from genome assembly GCA_947396885.1 of Heligmosomoides polygyrus polygyrus. Classification (NCBI taxonomy): domain Eukaryota; kingdom Metazoa; phylum Nematoda; class Chromadorea; order Rhabditida; family Heligmosomidae; genus Heligmosomoides; species Heligmosomoides polygyrus. The sequence goes on from OX377206.1 coordinate 44,098,880, forward strand.
CCGTTTTCCCCTGGTGCCCAAAACTTGTAAAGGATCACACCAGCCACCGATCACCAACGGTGACCATCACCTTTTGTTGGTGGAGGTTCGCCTTTGGAAAATGTCTAGGGGTTCGTCGCCGTCCAACCACTGTCCGGAACGTTTCCTGTTATTGCACTGGATCCACTGTTCAGCACAAGCGATGAGTCGATCCAAAACGGGTCAGTTTTGTTGCGTAAAAGTAGAGAATAATTCTCGAAATGTGACAGTTTTCACCGCTCCCTCAATTCGAAGGGCACTCACTTTTCGAGCTTTTTCACCTTCCGACGGCGTTTCAAAGTATCCTTAACAGCAGTATTACTGACGACTAGCTCTTCCGCTATTGCCCACGATTGCCCTCGGTCGACCGCTACGGGGGTCATCTTCGATGCTGAAATCTCCAGCTCGAAATTCACTGAAGCACTGGCGCGCAGTGCTTTCTCCTACACTATTAGGCCCCCATATTTGATTGATTTGTCGAGCTGTCTCGGCTGTGGATTATCCCAATTTGAAACTGAAATAAAATATCGTTCGGAATTGCTCCTTCGACATACTTCAATAAGCCCTGCAAGAACAGAAATATAAAACAACCTTGAAATATAAAAGAGCGAATTGTACAGGAAGTAGCATTAATGCGCAATGCAAGTGGAATTTTCACGTAATAATAGACGAATGAAAAATAGGGTACTAAGCGGGCTGGTGCCCGCTGTTCACCAGCAAGGTTTCTTAAAACGGGTAAGTTAGATCAGCTACACCCCGGAGTTCCTCCGCTTGCCTAGTTCTGTGCTCTCCTTCGTGCAAGCTTTCTGGTCGCAGCGCTGTTTTTATCGCCCATGTTCTCAATGTTCCACGACGAACGGTGTATGATGCCATAAAACGATACAAGGAGCTTGGGACTTTATCAGACAGGACTGGACGAGGTAGGATGTTGACTGCTATCACTCCGGAAACGATAAAAAAAAGGTTCGCGAGCGGATTTGTCGTAATCCTCGCCATTCGTGCGAAAATTGGGTCAAGAACTCATTATTTCTGCAAGCAGTGTTAGAACCATCGTCAGGAAGAAGCTTAACTGTAAAACCCACGGTGAATCGTTAATACGATCGCATTCTCTCACAGAATGTTGGAGCTCCTAGCCGCGACGGGAAACTGGTCACTAGAACGGCACATCCGGCTTCAATTCTGGTTTGGGGTGCGATTGCTTCAAACGGCAAGTCCCCTTTAGTTTTTGGCGAATCCGGAGTCAAAATTAACAAGCACGAGTACCAGAAAACGATTTTGGAGGACGTGTTAAAGCCCTAGGCCGATGCAAACTTCGGTAATGACGGATGGTGCTTCCAACAGGACTCTGCGCCTGCACACAAGGCGAGGGCAACGCAGCAGTGGTGCAAACGTGAGCTTCCGGATTTTATTGCTCACGAAGGCTGGCCTTCAAATTCACTCGATTTGAATCCTCTTGATTTCTTTGTCTGGCCAATTATTGAGAGCAAAGTTTGCTCTACTCGACACGCAAGTTTGGCCTCTCTGGGAGCTTCCCTGACTGAAGCATGGAACGAAATGGGCGAAGGCTACCTCCGTGCCGCGTGTGATGCATTCGTTACTCGTCTGAAGACATGTGTTCGTAAGAATGGCGGCCACTTCGAATGACTGATATATTTTTATCAGTAAGGGAATAAAGAAGTACTGTGTTTTGTTTCGTTGTCAAATCTGCATTTGTGTTGAAGTTACGGTGTGATATCTTTGGACTGGTAATTTTTGCGCACCCTATAGAAGGAGGATGTTCCCGGATGGATGTCACTACACTGTAGCGACTACATATCAGCAGCGTGGCTTCTGCATATGTGTGGTTCCAGTGTTACTTCGCACGCAGTTAATCCGACGTACATATAAATAGTGTGGTTACGCGGTAATTAGCGCACTGAACATTCTTATTATCCGCTTGGCTATTTTCTATGCTAACCACTCCGAGGCTATGTGCGGCACAGTCGCGGAGAGCCGTCGCTTCATTATATTCGCTCTGGTTGAGTTTATCGTCAGTGAAGAAACATATTTGGCCCTAAGCCTGTTATAAGTCGACAACACACTGCTCGATTATCTACTTGTTGACTCACATTATGGTATAATGTTAGCTTCAATTATAGGTCCTATCAGCTCAACTGCAGTCACTCGATGGGGCAAACATTCAGTCGATGATGGGAAGCGAAAAGGCTGTGAATCAGTTGCTTGCTCTTCTTGACGGTGCTCTCGAAAAGGTGACCCTGTTGGAAAAGGAGATTGATGTCTGCGACGCTATTCTAGCGGTGGGTGGATTTGATCAATATTTAGAGAGTAAACTCGCGTCAATCATCAACGTGATAGTAAAAGTTGAGAGGCCGCCGTTGCTCATGTAGAATTTCTGTGAAACATTAGTATGACGGCAGTAATAATTAACGGGGTACTTTTTCCATCTTCGTAAATACAAAGTAGGTTTTCTTGGCTACTTTTCTCAGTTTTTTTTTTGCACGGTGGGTGGCTTGTTCTTACTCTGTTCACTGCTTTTACTAATTGTAAGTAGAGATAAGGGTAAAGTACAGTCCCCTCCCGTTTATAACGCCCCGGATAAGACGCAGCTCTCAATATAACGCGGATTTTTTTGGGAACCGGCCAGCATACAGCTCTACAAACCAATTCGCGTCGGATATAACGCTACTCCCGTTACAGTGCGGTGTAATGAGCGTAGGCATCTATTCGGAATCAACTCTCGAGTGTCTTCAGCATGTTGTAACAGTGACAGCCGTTGTTTCATCCCACTGGCTGAAGGATATAAAAGCACCCCTACGAATGCTGCGGGGTTGGTCCTAGTCCGATCGCCGGCCGTGTGGTTTCCGCTCCGGCGCCTCCCCGCCCTTGAGGAGCTTCTGAGCCCTGATCCTCCCTTTCCTTCCCCCCCCCCCCTGAGGCCTTATACCCGCGACTTCAATTCTGTTCACATATGTTCCCACTGTTAATAAAACCTTCGTGTTATCGCTATGTTTTGTTATGTAAAGGCCCAAGAGGCCGTGTGATCTACACGTGAATAAACCTGAGGAGACAGGTTTATTACATGGAGGTCCCGGCTAGGGTTTTAAAATAAACCTTAATGAACGAACTCCTCCCCTTACCACTCCTTCTATTTTAGTAGGTCAAAATTCTTCCAACTAATTCGTTGATGCGCCAAAATCACAATATTTTGTACGAAAGCTAAATTTGTGACATTCCCACCTCTAATGTGCAAAAAAACCCTCCTCTTTTTTCTTCGCCTTATACGAAGTAGAAGCGCATGAATTGCTCCCTCTAGCACGAGGCTAACCAGAAATTGAATTAAATCTCATATCTTTATTTCTGAGCAACAAATGAAGTCCTGGCCAGGCCGCACCACACCTCGTGCAATAAAAGTTATTCATTGAATAATGATGGTGCCGGAATAAGCGCTGTAATGTTCAAATTCTCCCAGGTATTAATGCAGAAAAAGTTTAGAATTCTAAGGAATGTCATTAAAAAATTAATTACTAATGAGAAAATACAGCATCATCCTTTTAGTTCCTCATAGCGCTATAATCTATGTTCTATTAATATCTCTTCTTCCGTGCGTCTTTCGCAATCGTTTTTACACGGCAGCTGCCTTCAGAAGCCCAGTTTTTTATCCTAGGAATAGATCCTGCGAACATTCACATTGCCGTGTTACAGCCCAATACTTGCGTAACTCCACATCGTGCCCTACGTGCAATTAATCTTATCCACCGGCCAACTGCTTTGCACCCAATAATAGAATGCCACTCTCCCAACCTCGTAGCATTACAATAAGAAATTTCTGAATAGACAGGCGCACGCCCGCAGAGAGCCGCTCCTGTTCTCCATTTTTTCTCTGCTATTTTTGCCATCCCCGATACTCAGTCTCACATTAATCAACGAAGTCGCTCCGGTCGCAAACTATAGCTCTACCGATCGACCACCACCCCACTGGAGGGAACTGCTTCAAGTTACACTTTTACCAATAGTACCGCCCGTTCCCCCTCCCCCACTCCCTCCGAAACATTTCTCTTCCACATACCTCCCCTGTCTACTCACTCCATGGCTGAAGATAATAATTATCATAATCACCTATCCCTTCTTCACCTCAACTACATCGACTGATCTGCTATTCCTGACGATGATATTCATCAAGCTCTTCCAAACGAGTGAGGAACGACATTTACGACAGGTATCTATTATGCGTCTTCTCACTCTAGACTGGAATGGAAAGCTGCCACGAATGCCAACATGTGATCGGAAGAAAAGTGCTCGCTACATTGCGCTCCGTATGGCAGAATTCACGAAATTCTCTCCACCTTTCAGTCCCTGGGGACAGGGACTTCCAAATAGGGTAGGATGTAATGAGCGTAGGCATCTATTCGGAATCAACTCTCGAGTGTCTTCAGCATGTTGTAACAGTGACAGCCGTTGTTTCATCCCACTGGCTGAAGGATATAAAAGCACCCCTACGAATGCTGCGGGGTTGGTCCTAGTCCGATCGCCGGCCGTGTGGTTTCCGCTCCGGCGCCTCCCCGCCCTTGAGGAGCTTCTGAGCCCTGATCCTCCCTTTCCTTCCCCCCCCCCCCCTGAGGCCTTATACCCGCGACTTCAATTCTGTTCACATATGTTCCCACTGTTAATAAAACCTTCGTGTTATCGCTATGTTTTGTTATGTAAAGGCCCAAGAGGCCGTGTGATCTACACGTAAATAAACCTGAGAGGGGCAGGTTTATTACAGCGGTTCTGACAAAGGAAGGTTCTGAAGCGTATAGGCCCATGCGGACATCTGCGACAGCGTGGCGCGGCCATGACAGCCAGATTTCGCGGAGGAGCCGTCGCCCCACTTGCTGCGCCGCGGAGTCGCAGAAGTGTGCATGGGCCTTATGTCTGAACGGGGAGAACGGGTCATGTAGGAAGAATCTCCACCCCTCATTTAGTATGAAAGTGTGTTTCTTTTTGCCAATTCGATAAACCCAAGGAGTAAGGGTCCTTACAGTTACTACGGAATCGGCGCCTCACGAGCGCTGTGGGGTCTCTTGTACGACCGCGATGTCACTGCCCGCAAGGTAATCGGGGCGCAGTGGATAATGGCGTTGCATCGAGGGAAGTTGGGGGTTCAATCCTGCGTCGCGGTAATTTTACATTTCAACTGATGGTTGACATTAGAGGGTCCTGACGTCTCCACAGTTTTCGGGCGTTTTCCAGCTGTATGCTGTGGAGGGCAACTTTCTTACGACTTGTTTAATACTATCGTTCCTAACCAGAAGGCAATGAGAAAGGTATTCAACATAATGATGTATGAGCGTTCTACACCAGTGATACATATGCACAAAGAGCGCATGCAGAAGCATTGGTCACAATACGGGCAACGTATAAGAGCTACAGTTTTCACAGTTTGGTTTCCCACATTATACATTGGATCCGACGCCGATGCGGATAATTCGAATCCGTCTTTTTTCAAACCAAGTTGAAAGATTATGCGAAAATGATGGCATGTCTGAAAAGCCTCGGGTCTTGGGGTGAATCAGATAAGACATGCTCTCACAAGAAGGATTTTTCTATGATCCAAATGACTGATTTATCTTTGGATCTCACATTGCATATCCGAGTCCGGATAGGACATCAGATTTCTTTTCAAAATCAGCTATCTGAATTATCCGAAAATCCGATCCGGTGAAAATCACTCCTATTTAAGACGCTCTAACTGGGGAAGGGTTTCGACCTCCCATAGAACTTCAGGTTGAGACCAAGATCATTAGAAAGAGCTCGGAATGCCGATTACGAATATGGGTGTCAAAACTGCAAAATGAAAATGAAACTGAAAATGAAACTGCAAAATGAGCGGGTTATGACCTGCCGAAATTGGGTGGCTTAACTGCAGGTGACCGCGCAGAAGAGCTGCCGCGAGAACGATAAGTCGTGGGGGCTCCGTAAGAATGAGCCGCCAGCTGCTGGTTACCGCGGAGGTAGTGGTCCCGATCGTCACGTGTGACGTCTATGGTTCGGTCCCTATTGCTACAGGTGTTTTTGCACATCATGATTTATCTTCGACGTGACGTCGGGAAAACTATCATACACGTTTGTAAAAGTGCTTGAAAGTAGAAAAAAACTGCTATGGTGCTATTACTATTTTGCAAAATTAGAGTCCAAATTTTATACTGAACAATTGGAGGTGTCTTTTAAACTACCTTGGCATTCATGGAACAAAATAAAAAAATGTGTGAAGCAAAAGATAGAATAATGTATGTATGATGAGGAAGCCCAAAATGTCGTCGATCTATTGCTTTTTCTTCACTCAGTAGGCCCTTTTTACCAGCAAAGGTGGTGTCCATTCTTCTTGTCGAATTTGGGGTGCCAGACGACGACGGTGCAGCAACTTATGAAGAGAAACAGATCGCAAAAAGGTCCGCAGCTATTCTACGGCATTTTTACAAAAGCGTCTGATAGTTTTTCCGTCTATCTAATGAAACACGTGTCACAATTTAGGATGAAAGGTCATTTCGAAGATAAATCATGATGTTCAAAAACATCGGCCCCAATGGGATCGAACCAACGATGTCAAACGTGGCGGGCGGGAACACTACCCCTGCGCCACGGCCGCAGCTGAAGGCCCACTTTTACGGAGCCCCATGACTCATCGCTCTCGTGCCAGTTCCTTCCTTCCTTTCCTGCAGTCATGCCACCCAACTTCGGCGGGTCATAACTCACTCAGGTGTTTCATTTCGCTATGTCGACACGCATATTCATAGTTAGCATTCAACTTCTTTCTAATGACCCTGGTCTCAACATGAAGTACCATAGGAGGTCGAAACCCTTCTCTAGTAAGATCTCGAAACCATTCTCTAGTAAGATCTCGGCTTTGCAAAGATCAAACTGTTCGCACAATCCATTAAACCAGAGTTTGAAAAAATGACGAATCCGAACTATCCGGATCGGCAGCAGGGATGGGCGGAAATTTTGAAAATTTTCCCAGAAAACAGAAAACAGAAAATCGCTTTCGTCAGAAAACAGAAATCAGAAAACAGAGAAGCCAAAAACGCCAGAAAATCAGAAAACAGAAATCAGAAAACAGAAAATTTGGAAATTATCACACGATGTAATTATTTTACCCAAAGATTCATTTTTCCAGTAGCAAATGCTTTTGTGTGACTAGAAATGTAGTCGTAGACCAGCGTTTTATTTTGTAAGCGTTTATAAAAATTTCTACTACATTCCAGTCTACTGCAGTCAGCAAGTTGTAAATCTGGACTGATAGATCCTAGGAATCTCGACACGTGAAGTACACAACATTACTCATCAGCCCCGTTTCACCGCGAACGCCTCAATCAGGTAATGGTCCCACTAGTAAGAAACTTTTAGAGTACCGAACACGATGAATCAGTGATCACTGTTTCCATATTTCAACTCAATTGCTTGAGTTTGTAGACGCACTCTCGCAACATACTCTAAAGCTGTGCAGAGATTCGTTGAGTATTACTGGCTCCGCTAGAATCTGTATTCCTAGTTCGTTTCGTTCTTGGTCATACCTTTCCTTGTAATTAGCCTAGTTTCCGCGTAACTGAAAGTTCTCAGGCCAACTTACCAATGCTCTTTACAGCACCTAGTTACTGCTTAGCCGACTAAAGAGGATGTGCACTGGCTTGGTACCTTACAGTACAGTACGAGATATTGACTGAAGGGGCTGTCAGCACAACAGATCTTAGGTGAAGGTGCTTTTTTGAATGCGTAGACACCATATGATGAAGACCGAGCATATACCCTCTTTATCACATTATTATTTCATCTCATATCTATATATCATATTACATCTCAGTGGAAGACCAGCAGAACCGCCTTGCTGTACAGAGGAGTGCATGACATTAGCAACAATCGCCTGGTCTGCCTGATGTACGTAGTCTATAAGCTGTTAACTCGAGTCCTCCTGAATAGGATCGGCAGAACGCTAGATGAAGTACAGTCATGCGAACAAGCAGGATTTCAGAGAGGATTCAGTACAATCGACCACATACACATCATTACGAAGCTTATCGAAGTGTCGTGAGAGTACAAGCTGCCGCTGCACGTTCACCTGAAGAAGGCATTCGACTCTGTCGAAACTGCAGCGGTCGTCGAAGTCCTGCTCGTTCAGGGCGTTCCTACTGTGTACATCAGAGTCCTTCGAGAGCTGCAGAGTGGATTCACGACAAAGGTCTCGCCATTCTACAACAACGTCGTTGCCAAAGTGAACAGAGAGGTTCGATGAGAGGGTTCTCTTCTGCGCCACCCTTCAAAACGTCATTCGACAACTAGAATGACATGAGAGTGAAAGACGACAGACGGCACCTACACCATTTACACCGAGCGCTAGCCAGGCAGAGCAAATGCTTGCTGGCTTCGACTGCGTATGTGGGAACGTTGGACTACAGCTGAATCTTACGAAGACGATGTTCATGAGGAACGGACAAGTTTCTGACGCCCCACTCTCACTCAATGGAACAAACATCTTCGAATGCTTCAGATACGTGTATCTGGGTCGTGAAGTCAACATGACCAACTAACTAGCGCCGGAGCTGGGAAGGAGGATGCGAGCGGCTTGACGAGCTGTCAAGAGAGTCGTGGAGAAGACGCGGAACGTCGGGTTCCGTACCCACCTTTTCGACTTCACTGTTCTTCCTGCCCTAAAAGACGCATCAGAGACCTGGGCTCTACGAAAGCAGGATGAACAAGCGATCAGTGTCGCGTAGCGGGGAATCAAGAGGACAATGCTCGGAGTGACACGACTCACGCAAGTGAGAGAAGGCCTCGAGACTTCCGAGCTTCGCCGACGTTCGAAGATCAGGAACACTGTCGCATAGGCCAAGTCGTCGAAAATTAGGCGGGCCACGTAATGCGCTTCGCAGACACCGAGTGGACGAGAGCCATCACCGACTAGACTCCACGGGATGTCAAGAGAACACCAGGACTTCGTCAAAGCCCTGAATAAGCAATATGACGCTCTTCGTGTCCCTCGTGCGAAAAGGATTCTTTAGATACCCTGGCACGTGGCATGGACTTGTTGAGACGCTGCTGGCGCCCGCTTGAACAACTCGATGATCAATGGGACGACAGATGATATAAGTGATAAATGAGAAATTTCGTGTATCAGTACTGTATCATTACAGCAGCGGAATCGAAGGTAACTAAAACTTTTCTGTCTCTTACAAATTTGTGACACCAAGGAGGAATCTTCATAGTTAGAAAAGCAGCTTCGACGAAGGCTCCGCAGAAAGCGATATTGGGGATGACCGATTAACAGTGATCAATTTTTAAACCGGAGGTGGAGAATAACCCTACCCACAGTAACTCTAGGACAAGTGGTTACTTAGTACAAAATTTAATGCCCTCAGAATCTAGTTTTAAAGTTTTAATATAAAATTTTTAGTGATAGTTCATGAGTATGCGGCGCAATTACTACACGAGCACATCCAAAAACGCCATATGCTTTCCATTTAAGATGCTCTAGAAATACTATTGTGGAATGAAGCTCACTATTCACTCACTATTCTATAATACTTTTTGGATTCCTTTCATTAGATTTCTGTGATAACATTTTGTTCGTAACTCTATTTTCTGTTTTCTGGCCAATTTTTGGCCATTTTCCCAGAAAACAGAAAACAGAAAAAATTTGTCAAAAATGGCCAGAAAATCAGAAAACAGAAAACAGAAATTCCGCCCATCCCTGATCGGCAGGCGTTAAATCGTATGGGAACATATCTAATATCAATAATCCCCTTACTTACAAACCTAAGTATCCGTACGTTAACCTCAAAATTACTAAGGAAAGAAAACGTCCAGCGCATAGACCTAGGAAACAAAAAAACTGATGTAGATATAGCTAGGCAGCGCGTCAGGAGGTACACCGCTGTTCTGCGGACCAGAAACGTTTGTTTTGCGTGTCAATGTTTCGTAAGGCAGCCGTTAGACTCTTGGTCAAGCCTAGGGGGTTGGGATGGGTGAGCAAAGGAATTGAGGGGAAGATCGCATCGTAAATCAAACTCAATGATAGGTTTCATTCCCTTCGGAATAATCTTCACACATAACCCTCCCATTTCAAGAACTATATTCAGTTATGATTACACTCTGAGAAAGATTGGTGATCGTAGAATTACTACGGTTATGGAAAGTACAGGGTGCGTGAAAAGTATTGACGCACCTTTTTGTTTCGGCTCCAGCTTTCTCGTTCTACTTTTCAAGGTTTTTATGTGCTATTTTTTTGTCCGTGTTCAAGAAACAACTCGAGAAAGCTGAAGAAACATGATACCGTCGTCGTTACGGTGGCCCCTTCTTAGCTGTTACCAACAAAAAAGAATACTTCATTAACAAGATAATTAGGCGTCGTTTGAAACGGGCGGTGAGGAAAGAGGTTAATACCAGGCTGTCCAATAATTTCTGTCCGAAAATTTTCAAAATTCTATAATTTTCCTTAGAAGTGTTATAATATCAGGCAAGTGTAAAAACCTTCTAGAAGATTCTCCAGAGTTCCACGCCAGGGGTATATAAGGCGTAGTCCCCGCGTCTAGCTACCAGTACAAGCTAAAATGGACCAAGGTCGAATTCGTACGTTCATGTACTACGAGTGGCTGCTGGGCAACGACACAGGCTCCGCGGTCGCCAACATCTGCAGAGCGTGCAAGGAGGATGCAGTGTCCCAACGCACAGTCAGGCGCTGGCTCAATCGTTTCGAGAGCGGCGACACGAGCCTCGAGGACAGGGGGCACAGCGGGAGGCCTTCTGGTGGGACGCCAAGGGCATGCTGTATTTCGAGCTGCTCCCGCAAGGCAGGACGGTCACCGCCTCCATCTACACCGATCAGCTCGAGAAACTAGCCGCCGCCATCCGAGAAAAGCGTCCCCGACGGGCCTCGGTCCACCTGCTGCACGACTACGCGCGCCCCCACGTGGCGAAGGAGACCCAGCAGAAGTTGGCGACGCTCGGCTGGGAGACGGTTGCCCATCCGCCGTATTCCCCGGACCTCCCCCCCTCCGACTACCACTTGTTCCGCCCGCTGAAGCACCATTTGGCCGGAGGAAAATTCACCAACTACGACAACCTCAAATCCGACAGCGCGGACTTCTTCGAGTCGCAGCCCCCGGAGTTCTGGGCGAAGGGCATCGGCGACCTGCCCAATCGATGGGCCACTGTTGTGGATAACTGTGGTGATTATATTGTTGAACAGACTTGCTTTTCAAGAAAGTTGAAAAAAAAATTAAAAATGGTGAAATTTTCGGACAAGAATTATTGGACAGCCTGGTAACATGAAAGTCAATTACGGCATCTGTCATAACAGATGGTCTTTACAAGATGTTCAAGCACGATAAGTTCAATTCCAAAATTGTCACTCTCTGTCCGAGATTGGCAAACAGATAAAAGCGCGCAGGTGTAAATAGCTTCTTAGAGGAGTACAACTTAAACATGAATCCGCTGAGTGCGCTTTTTAGGCGATTTTGAGAACGAGTTCTAGGCTACTTCCAACAATAGTGACCACTAGCTGAAGACTACCCTACCCAAAGCACGAGACGAAATCTACGTAAAGTACTTGCGGCTCAGCGTTTTCGCTTCTGTGTTCACAGTTAAGGAGCCAATATCGATTACGAGTTATTCTATCGTGTTTGCAACATCATTTTTCCATTTTGGAAGTGAATATGTTAAATCTCAAAGCGCATTGCTATTTCCACGACCGCCATTTACTGCGTCGTACTTTTTGCTCACTCTGTAAATGCATGTGCACTGATCCGTACTTTAAAAAACTTTGTGGATCCACACTCAGTACATATTGTTACAGGAAATGCAAGTGTCATAACTAACCACATCATAAGAAAATTGCTAAACAAAGGTTGCAAATTCAGATCTACCCCTCAAATCAACAAAGAAGCTGTCAGACATTGGATACAAAGTAATGTCGAAAGTTATACAACGGTAATAAAAAACAAATATAAACTGAAAAACAATGCTAGTAATTTGATTCGTTCCATATTGGAAAGAAACTTTAAACACATAATCAAGCCTTTGTTTTACAAATCCATTTACCAAACAAACGATAGCGTAGACAATAAAGCGTTTCGGGAAATCAGAAGTCTTCAAAACACCTGGGTTTTTTTCCCCTTTAGACAAGGCTTCTAATAATTATGGTATTGTATGCAAAAAGTTTTATCTTCAATGCGTTATGAAAGAAATGGGCTTTAATGTGGTTAATAAAACCATTATATCTTCTTCTACAAATAACACATACACCCTAGTAGACTTTATCTCTACTGCAGAAGTTATTCAAAAACACATTAAATTCAATACTGTTAGTGAACTACAATTGTTGCCGCAAACTAATATCCCAATAGTGTATGATACGCCTAAACTACACAAAACACCAGTTGAATTCAGGTTCACAACTAGTGCGGCTGATAGCAGCCTCAAACCACTCTCCGTCTTTCTGCTAATATTTTAAAGTTTGTTAGGAATCATTTTAATAACTACGTCGACACCATTAGAACTAGAAATAGAACATTTATAGGATATTGGTCTATTCAAAACAATATAATAAATACATTTTGTAGCCGTTCGTTAATATAAACGAACGGCTACAAAATGTACGAGTCCGCAATCTAAATGCTTTCCCAGTGGATTTCACCAATATGTTTACCAATTCACCCCACTGCAATATGCTCAACAATATTAGAGATACTCAAAATTGGTTTTAAAAATGCTAACAAAAACTATATTGCCTATAATGGTTATGATAAAGCTTTTTACAGTAACTCTGTAGGAAGTAAAAACTATAAATATTAGACTACACGATATAAAGAATTTATTTTATCGATTACCTTAGTAACAGCTACTGTAAATTCTCCGACCATTTGTTTGTTCAAAAGTGGGAGTACCACAGGGTAGCAATGCAAGTCCTCTTATGGCTTATCTAACTCTCACCTGTTTCGAATTCGTTTACTCTATTACTCACTTTAATCTCTGTTCATTCCATTCCGTTACATGGACGACATTTTAGTTGTCCATAACAGCAGCACTAATGATATTTATAACAAACTTGTCAACGTCTATAATAATGTCGTAAACCTAGATATTACTCATGACGAGTACTCGTGCAACTATTTAGATATGGAAATAAAGAGCAATCGATTAATCACTAAGCTTTATAATAAGACAGATTCCTTTAATTTTAGTATCAAGAGATTTCCTCATTTCGATACGAATCTGTCATCTAATATCAAAAAAGCCACGATCTATACAGAAATTCCAAGAATTGCACGCACTTGTAGCTTTGAAGATGATTTTGTAACTAGACTTTTCCATACTAAAAGGCAACTGTCCAAGTCAAGATATGATAGTAACTTTTTCAATTTTTCGTTATTTAAATGTATTCTAAAAACAAATTTATCTCATATAAATACGATCTAGTTCACACTACAATTCAAATGAAGGACTCGTTACGTAAATGCTTTGATTAGTGTTGTTCTCAACGGTTCATTAATTTTATCACGTTTTAAATCCTATCGCATAAACTATAAAACTTTACTTCCTAACTTATTGTGCTCGTGGTGGTGGACTGGAGGGCGTTTGGTGGTTCGGCGTGGAGGTCTACCTCTTCATCATGTTCCTCCTTCACCCTAACTAACTTCTACCCTAACAGCCATCCCCTTTTCTACTAATTACTCCCTTCCTCTTGGTGGATCTCCTCTTTGAGCCACGTTGCGCTCTCCGTGCCACTGCGGCGAGTTGCTGTATCTATTCTAATTTACTGCTACCCTTCCTACATCTCCTCAATGCCTTTCATTCAAGGTTTATTCATTTCTGGTGGTATCTTTATAGCATTAATTCTCTATAACATCTTAAACTTGCTTCTTTACGTTCAATTGTTGTTCGCCAAGTCCAGCGTCAACAGGAGGAGCTCAGGTTAGCTCCTTCCCCTCCCTTACTGATGAGCACAGGGGGAAGGATACTCTGTCTGTTTGGTTTTCGACTAAGGGCCCGTGCGAAACGAAAGCCAAATTAATTCTGTGTTTTTCATACTTTCATAATTAAACTATCACAGTTATATGGCTTTACTCATTTATCATTTAACAAAAATCGATTGATAAATAACAGCCAGTCGATTTTCACTGCCTCCCTTTTGTGAAGTCTGGCATAAGGATAAAGGTTAGAGGACGGCATTACCCAATCCCTTTTGGCGCCAGCGCATTCTACTTCTACGGGGTGTCACGGAGGCGACATGAATGCGTATTTGGCCACTCAACGACTTGCGGTGGCCAGCCGATGAACAAGTCAGCGCTTTATTCTTCCCTGACGTCTGGTACCAATTCACCGACCCCGGAGGGATGGAGGGCTTGGTTAGCCTTGGCGGGAAATCCGAACCAGGAACCTGCTATCGACTGCACGCGACAGTTGGCGCCTCCTCCGACTGCGCTACACGCGCCCTAAAGTCTGGCATACGGCCGACATCTCCACGCGACTCCCAATGGCCAGCTCATAGCAAAAATCGATAAAATCGATAACAGGTGGCCGAGGAAACAAGTCTATGCACTGTACTACTGCAAAGGAAGAAAGAAAACAATAACGTCGGTACTAAGCGGGCTGGTGGCCGCTGCACACCGGTAATGTATCTCGAAACGGGTAAGTTAGATCAACCAGACTCCGTAGTTCCTTCCTTTGCCTATGTCTGTGCTCTCCTGCTCTGACGCGTCACGTGTTCCGAAACCGTGTTTGGGTGAGTGTTCCAGGATCACATGCTATCTCGCAGAGGGCAACAGCCCGCTAAGTACCATAACGTCTTTCTTTACCATGGTTTGGACAAAAATGTGTTAACATTATAGTTTCACGTTACTGTATGTTTAGAGGTGCATAACTGCAGCAGGAGATGCAGAGTGTCGCATGCAGTCCCAACAAAGGCTATGGGTTTGGGTCCCGTCCAGGCCTTCGGGGTAAGTGAATTGGTATCAGATTTCCCCAAGGGCAAAGCAGTGAATTGTCCAACGGCTGGCCGACGCAAGTTATTGTTTGGACCAAATACGCATTCATATTGCATCCACGACATCCGTAGATGTACAATGCGTGCCGATTTTCAAAAAAAAAACGACTGACTGACGCCGTCGTTCAACTTAAAATATAGCTTTTGCGGAACCGTAGTTGTCGTAGAAACGAAAACCGGGCCCGGATTCGTGAACGACTTACCGGCGGGTAAGTGCAAAACCTACCGCCACTCTCCACTTGCTCGCATTCATGAACGCGGTGTAGGAGGGGAATACCAGAGGTAAGCTTCGAAGTAAATGCTATCTCACTAGCGCGTCGGGGAATATTTACCTCCATCGCTAGAGTCTTCCTCCGCTGCTAATTTCCGACCAAATGAAATCTTCCCTGAAAGCGGAGTAAAACCTTTGCTTTGGCCGTCATGAATCAGAAACAGAGGTATGTTCCCGGGTAGTACCGGGTAAGTGGCTGTCGAGGTAAATCGGTTTTGGGCTTACCTCCGGCCGCGTTCGTGATGAAAACCACAGGGCCGACTACATGAGGCACTGTTCCGGACACCGGACGTGGCACAAGACCAAGGCGCACCCCTGTTGACCTTCACTCCCAACCTGCAGACATTTCACGGTCTGTGGTCTCACAAGGAAAGGGTCTGGAACGTATGTTTGAACGGGGGAGCGAGTCATATAGAGTCCTCACCCCTCAATTAGTATAGAAATGTCTTTATTTTTTGCCAAATCATTAAACTCAAGGAGTAGGGTGTCTTTGTTTCAGAATGAAATACGGCTCATCACGAGTTTGGGTATCTTGTACGCCATCGACGCCTCTGCCTCCGTTTGAATAATCATCTCCAAGTTTTTTTTTCCGCATTTAAGAATTCCTGCTCTTCCTCGGCCGCTTTGCACAGGAGCAGTAATAAAAGTGGAGTGCTTTGCACAGGAGCAGTAATAAAGGTGAAGTGCTTTGCGCCTCCCAAGCAAGAATTTGTTTTCATCCTTCTTTCTGCTGTTCTTCATCCCTTATGATTATACTAAAGTGAATTGAAGAGTACAAAATTGAAAAATGCTTGAACTCTCTAAAGCGGTTTGTTTTGCCACATATCTCCAGGCGGGCCTTTATAGTAATAACGCCCCCACGGTGGTTCGTATACGTTTACAGCTAAAATAGCTTCCAAAACAGCATGGGTAGAATGTAAAATTGGTCCAGATGAAATTAAGCTTTATGGCTATACTCTGAGGCGATCTGAAGAATCTCTCACACTAAGACGCGCTAAGAGTTGTCGATCGTCGTTGTGTTAGAAACTACTGGCAGAGAACAGGTGCATGAAATTGGCGTAAAATAGGTACACAAAACACCGGTGACGATGTCCGTTCTTCCACGTGGTGCCACTGGAAACTGCTCCCTCTGGAGGCTAAGCTAATCGCGGGCACTCGATTGCAGGCGACAGGCCCTTGTGACAGGCAGGCCTATGAAGACCCATGTCACATCACATGGTTGACGACGCTTAAGAGATTTCGAGATAGTGCTACGGCGTCCGCGGGAGACGACGCGCACTCGCAGAACCCGGCGAGTGCGGAAAGTATGCGAGGGTCCATGGTGCGAGGACGGCATCGGGGGCAACTGAGCTAGTCCGAAAGTCCCGTGACATAGGCAAGACACCCGCGTAGCAACGTTGAATGGGGGTACGTTGACGGGCCGCTCGTGCGAGTTGGTTGAAGCACTGGAGCGAAGAAAGATAGACTTCTGTGCTGTGCAGGAGACAAGGTGCTCCTGCTGCAAGTCGAGGAACATTGGCCGTGGCTTCAAGGCCGTTTAGTGCGACAGTCCCAGGATCACCAGTGGTGTCGGTATGATCGTCTCCGAACGTTTCCGTGGCGCGATTGCAACCGTAGAACGTTTCGATGACCGCTTGACGAAGATTGTTGTCGCCGTAGAAGAGCGACGATGCCATTTCTTTTCTGCGTATGCTCCGCAGACAGGCTGTTCCGAGCAAAGCAGGGACGAATTTTGGTCCCTGCTTGATGATAAGACAGCGGAAGTGCCGTCAGAAGGTATGACTGTTGTGGCAGGTGACCTTAATGGTCACGTCGGAGCAACGAAAGACGGCTACAGCTGTTATGGTGGTTTTGGATATAGGTCGCGTAATGGTGAGCGTATACTTGAGTATGCAGACTCGCATGACCTCACCATCGTGAACACCAAATTTCGGAAGCGTGACTCCCACCTCATCTCGTTTCATAGCGGGAACGCTAAAACGCAGATTGACTATGTCCTTCTTAGGCGTCGCGACCAAGGCCTTGTCACAGACGCGAAGACCGTGCTGTATGAAACGGTTGCCACACAACACCGTTCACTGATGTGTACAACTTCGAGGTGTAAAATGCCGAGCGATGCTGGTCGGCTAGAATCAAATGGTGGCAACTGAAAGAGAAGGAAGCGGCAGTTTTTTCTCGCATTCGGTTGCCGACGGTGGCAAGTGTCGACGAAACCTGGAAGCGTGTTACCGATGCGATAACTCGGGCTGCACGCTTCGAACTTTGCACAACGAAGCCTGGACGACGCTGGGTCGACAAGCAGGCATGGCTGTGGACTGATGATGTCAGAGAGAAAGTCCGAGAAAAGAAACGGCTCTATCACGTATTCATCGGTGGTGAAACAGTTCATAATTGGCGGAGTTATCGACAAGCGAAGAAAGCGGCAAAGTAGGCAGTGGCCGCTGCTAAAGCCGCATACTACATTAACGACGAGAACGGTCATCTTCTGATGGATCGTAAGAGGGCTGTTGAAGCGATGGCACGACTACTTCGAGGAGATCTCGAATGTTAAATTTGAACATCCTGCTGTTCCTTTTGCTTCAGCTGTACACGGTCCCGTTCAGAAGATCACAATGAGTGAAGCTGAGGCAGCCCTGAAAAAGATGATGTCAGGCAAAGCCACTGGCCCCGATGGCCTGCCAGCCGACCTGTGGAAGTCGAAGGCCTGGTGCCCTGCTGACTGGCTGACAGAGTTTTTCAATCAGGTGGTTGCTGAGAAAAAAAATGCCCGAGAGCTGGCAGCAAAGCACGACCATCCCGACTTGGAAGAAGAAGGGCAGTCCTGCGGACTGCGCTAGTTACCGTCTAATTCTCCTTCCTTCGCACACCATGAAAATCTCTGAGCGAATTGTCGATGGACGTATCCGGGATGTCTTCCAGCTTTCCACGAATCAGTGTGGTTTTGTCTCTGGCTGTGGCACCGTTGATGCCATTCACGCCGTACGTTTTCTGCTAGAGAAACACCGCGGCAAACAGAAACCGGTGCATTTTGCCTTCATGGATTTGGAGAAGGGCTTCGACCGCGTTCCGCGAGATGTTATATGGTACGCGTGGCAAGAACATGGTGTTCCTGAAGAGCTTATTGAGTGGGTGCGCATTCTATACTCTTGCCCAAGCAGTCGAGTACGAGCGCCAGCGGGCACCTCGACGGAATTTCCCGTCTCTGTAGGGGTGCATCAGGGATCTGCGCTATCCCCACTGCTCTTCGTCGTCGTGATGGATGCGATCTCAAGAGATCTCCAGATGGCTAAATCTCTTTAGACACTTCCCCTCCGGGAAATTGTTCCTCATTCATGCTCAACGTGTCTGACATGTCAATGCACGCAAATGCCATGGCGAAGTTATGCTGCACTGGTGTAATACACGTCTTTCACAGCCCTTACACGTAAATTCCAACTTATCAGTGACGTTTGTCAGCTGACGAGTACACGGAAAGCGATCTCCTCTCAACTTCAACCGGCGGAGCGGCGTTCTCTACACATTCACGAGGGGGGATCACGAATATCTACCACGAGTTGCTATTTTGATTGTCTATGGTGACTTATTAAATTCTGTCACAAAAGTATTACTTCGAGAACCATCTTGGAACTGTCCTGTGTTACCTTGGGCGTAGGATTTCCAGGCTGACAGACTGAATATTCACGTGGAAGTGTGAATATTAAGCCTGTCAGCCTAGAAATCCTACCCACCATGAGTAATCAGTCGTCTTATTATCATCTTAGATCTCAGAATGAATTCGGAGTACTAGTTTTGGTGAACACAATGTAACTGCTAAGGTAGAGTATGCAGATATCTGTGCAGTCACCAAATCGTCCACGATGCCATAGGTTTCTAAAAGTGCTGAGAGGGATCTCTTTCCCTGTCGGAAAATGATATAGGTGGCTTCTCCAGTTTTAGACTTCACCCGAGTCAGTTTTTTTAACGCGGGTCTGTAAGTAACCTCAATTGGTTAAGTCGGTCAAGTCAACCGTCCAAAAAATATCAGCATCAAATAAGTCAGCAAAAAACCCGTCGCAGCAACTAAATATGGAAAGACTCCATGCTGAAACGGTGAGAAATAGTGAAATAAGCCCCTGAATTTGTTTTCATCTAGTGCTCTAGCCGCTTGTGCATGCTGGTATACCATCGCCCTAGATCCGACTTCTCGACGAATGCTTCTCGAACACATCGACCATCATCCAGTTGTTCGATTGAAAGCTTAAGATTCTTGTCGGGAAAGGAGTACGGCAGGGAGACACGATTTCTCCTAAGCTATTCACAGTGGCACTCCAGGATGCCATGAAGGACTTGAACTGGGACGATAAAGGCCACCTTGTCGACGGTAAACGGATCAGCAATATTCGCTTCGCCGACGATATTGTTCTCATCTCTACCAGCACGGCAGAAGTCGAGGAAATGCTGAACGAGCTCAGTGTGGCAGGTATGAAGATTGGATTGGACATGAATGTGTCCAAAACGCAGTTTATGGTCAACCAGTGGTGTGACACGGGACTTGTAAGGTTAAATGGAGTCGCCCTACAACAGGTCGACTTCTACGTCTATCTGGGAAGAGAGCTGAAATGGATAACGACCTCGCTCCCGAAATCGCCCGCAGGAGACGCGCAGCATGGGCAGCCTTCAATTCGATTCGCGAAGTCACCGATCAGGTCAAGGATGCCGGCCTCAGGGCCTCGGTATTCAACGCCTCTGTACTGCCTGCGATGTGTTACGCGACGGAAACCTGGCTAGACAACAAGACAATCGCCAGAGCAATGCAAACTACGCATCGTGCACTGGAGAGATGTCTTCTGAGGACAAGCCTTCGTCAGCAATGGCAAGAAGGCCTACGAAGCTTGGAGCTACGGAAGAAGTCCCAATTAGCAGACCCGCTGCTGTACATGAAGAAGTCCAAATATCGCTGGGCCGGACACCTGCTTCGACGAAAGGACGATAGATGGAGTCTCCGTGTCACAGAATGGCTCCCGAGAGACCGTAAGAGACCACTGGGACGACCGCCAACGCGATGGGCAGACTCATTCTCAAGATCTTTCAGAGAGCGGAGTTTGCCTCACTGGATGCAAGCAGCCAGAGATCGAGCGGTCTGGAAGAGTTGTGGTCCCCGCTGAGAAGACCTCCAGCCGACAAAAGGACCATCATTGTATCAAAGTAAGTAAGTATTGCTCTAGCCATAGCTAAAAGTTTATCATAACAATATTATGAATTCATGCTTTGTTATGTTATGTTATGATGAGGATGAGCATTAATCTGTGAAAGATTCTGCTGCTAGCAAAGATCAGAGCAAGAGAAAGTGCAATAAACCGCTTCTGATGCCGTTTCAGTTGCACTTTTGAAAAAATGGCGAACATGTGTCATTTCCGTTTCCGCGTTTCGTATTCCGGTTTTCGGCCACTTTTGAGCGTTTCTGTTCCTTCTTTCGTTTTCCGCTTTTTCCAGAAAATTTTCCGCACATCTCTGCTGAGCACCTCAAATCGAAGGTTTATAGAACAGTCGTTCGCCCAATAGCGACGTATGGTGCTGAGTGCTGGCCCGTGGCGAAGGAAATTGAAAGCCGCCTCAGTGTAATGGAGACGAGAATGCTACGGTGGACGGGTGGAGTTACGCGTTTGGACCGCGTTCGCAACGACACCATACGACAGAGGTTCGGTGTCGCCCCGATAGCCGAGAAGCTGCGCGAAGCTCGTCTTCGATGGTACGGCCACGTCTTTCGCGCTAATGACGACACCATCCGTAAGATTAGCCTGAACCTTGAGGTCCCTGGAAAGCGGCCCAGGGGACGCCCGAAGCAACGTTGGCTAGATACGTTGCACTTGAACTTAAAGATGGCTGGTGTGCACCCTTATCAAGCATTTGATCGGGAGAATTGGCGTCACCACACCAGAAGAGCGGACCCCGCCACCAAGCGGGACAAACGCTAATGAAAATGATGATGATGATAATGAGGTACACAAAACACCAGGAAAATATCCAGACGTCTCCTGCGAGCGCCGGAATTCAGAAGACAGTGTCATGTATCGGTGAACGGCAGCCGATAGCGATCGATATTATGGATCTTTTTATTGGCTTCCTCTCTAGGGACTTGTCTTCGAACGACCTTTTTTCTGAATCATGACATGAATTATGAGCGTGGAGTTCAGTATGACCCAGAGGGGCAAGCTACTTAAGGTTGTATCGCAGACCGCGATTGTTTGTATTGTGCCTCTAGGTTTTCAAACTTTTTGAAATACTCACGATATAAGGCAGGTTTATGATCACCAAAGTGTGTTGCTGCTTGTGAATATTTCTTGATCTTCCTACAATTGACTGTTTTGCTGCTGGTTGTGGGGAGGCTGCATGCATAAGATGTGTAGTGTGTGAAGATCATGTTTTCTTCATCATTTTTTGCCTTGTTCCATGAACGCTAAGTTTGCTAGAAACACCTCCGGTTGTTCAGTACAAGATTTTGACTCCATTTAAAGTAAATAAAGTGTCACTGTAGCAGTTTTTATGCCTTCAAGCATTTTTACAAACGTGTATGATAGTTTTCCCGGCTATTTAATGAAACAGATTTTATAATTTAGAATAAAAGGTCATTTCGGAGATAAATTATGATCTGTGAAAGAGATAGCAGCGAGAGGGACCGAACGAATAACCTCATATCCGACAGACCGGAGGACCACCCCTGCGCCACCACCGCTGCCGACGGATCATGCTTACGGAGCCTCCATTCCTCACCGCTCTTTCGCAAGGCCAACCTGTCCGGCCCACCCAACCTCGACAGGTCACAACTCGCTCAGGAGTTTGATTTTGCAATTTTGACACTTACGATCATAACCAGCATTCCCAGTCTCTTTCTAATGATTCTGGTCTCCACTTGAAGTTCCATGGTAGGTCGAAACCCCTCTCTGATCACAGTTAACCGATCGGGGTGGGAGTGATTATGACGGCCGACGGAAAGGCTTCACAGCGAGGGACTATTGATCGATATTACCGATGTTTTGAACGTAATCTGCGGGTGTTGCGATTCAGAATTCGCGCAAAATATGTTGTCCAACGCACGTCCTGATTCAGAAGCCCTGCTGGTAAATCAGAAGACGTGTCAGAGATGGATCAGGAAATCATTTAATAGTTTTTCTGACGATGACGATTAGGCGTCCCCGATCGGTCATTTACCATTGCAAGCGGTTTGCGTGAACAATTTCGTCGTTCAACATTGTGAGGCGTTGTGGAAGTTCTCCCTTTTGACAGAAAAACTTTTCGGCATTTGATTTACAGAAAGAACCATTTTCGATATCCTAATTGCCCGAAAAACCTAATAAGCCTTTTCAACATACGCCGTTACACAAATTCTCGTTGGGCATTCGAAATTCACTTTTCGAATACTCGAATAATTTTGACTTCCTGGGAAATTTTGGATATTCGAACGGTTTCGAATATCGGAAATTCTCGAGCATTTAAAATCGAATGTATCCGAAAATGCCATTTCTCCGAATATTCTAATTCGAATACATTCGATAACGCGATTTTTTGAATATTCGAATTCAAATGCACTTTTCGGGCACCTCGAGCTTAAGGCCAGCCTTTCGGACAGTGTCGCCTTTTGCGCAAAAAACCAAACCATCAGAGTAACCCCAAATCTTCGCTGAATGGAGTCGTTGCGTATTTGTTCCAAACACGCAACTCCGGTAATCCACCGCAGCATCTTCGTTTCCATTACGCTGAGGCGCCGTTCAATTTCTCTAGTAGCGGGCCAGCACTCAGCTCGTAAATAGGTGCAGGTCGGACGACTGCTCTGCAGATCTTTGATTTAAGCCGCTCTGGTATCTTCTTGTCGCACACCGCTCCCGTCAGAGAGCGCCATCTGGACCACGCTGTACTCACGCGTGACCTGCCTTCAACGAGTAGACCGCCATCGGACGCGATTGCTGATTCCGGGTATCTGAATACCGAAGCACGTGGCATCTCAATGCCGTTTACCTTAATGGAGCTGGACTCATCTTCGTCAGCCGTCAAATACTCGGTTTTTTTTACACTAAGCTTGAGTCGAAATCTCCCCAAGTGATCGCACCGAGCTTGTACCTGGCGCTGGTGTTCAATCTTATCTTGGCAAGCGAACATTACATCATCAACGTAAAGTTACGAACGAGGGACTGGCTGCTGAAGACCACATGATATGGCATCCATAACGACTATGAAGATCAGTTGGGAGAGCGCAGACCCTTGATGTACTCCAACAGAGACGGGAAACTCCATCGACGTTCCTGCTGGCGCTTGCACTCTACTCCTCGAACAATAGAAGAGTAACCGCACCCACTCAATAGTCTCTTCGGGAACGTTATGCTGTCTTAAAGCATACCATATCACTTCACGCGGAACACGGTCGAAGGCCTTCTCCAAGTCGATGAAGGCAAGATGCACCGGCTTACCGGTCCACCCACAATTCGCTCAAATAGTTTCATGCTGTGCGAAAGCAAACGAATTGGGTGGTAGCTTGTGCAGTCTGCTGGGCTGCCCTTCTTTTTCCAAATCGAACTCGCCGTACTTATCTGCCAGCTATCAGGTACTGTCGTCTCCGCAACCAAATGGTTGAAGAACATCTACAGCCAGTCAGCTGGGTACCAGGATTTGGACTTCTACAAATTGGGAATCATCAAGACACGTTGGCTTACCTGACTTCATCTTCTTTAAAGCCGTTTCTTTCCCTCAACAGTGATTTTCTGAGGGGCCGTATAAGGGAGGAGCATAGGGAACAGCTTGATGGGCAAGCTCTACCGTCGAAATTTCCTCGAAGTAGTTTCGCCATCGATTCAAGTCCATTTTGTGGTCCACTAAGAAATGACCATTCTCATCGTTGATGCCAAAGAACTTATCAACATTCTCGGCCTGGCGATGACAGACCTTGGCGAGTCGGTAAAGAAATCGTTCGCGATCGCGCGACTCAAGTCTCTCATTGACATCATCGTAATGATAAGCTCTTGCAACGGCCACTGCCTTCTTGGCGGATTTCTTCGCTTCCTGATACAATCTTCATTTCTCGGCTGTATTGCCGCTGAGGAATGCATGGTATAACCTCTTCTTCTGACGGACTTTTTCCTTAACTTCTTAGTCCACAGCCATGTCTGCCTGTCACCCTTACGTCGTCTCGGTTTCGTAGTGCCACGCTCGGAGCGCGCAGCGTATAGTATTGCTTCGGTAGCAATCCGCCAATACCATTCGTCAGTCTTTCTCCTTAGCTCTCAACTTGCGGTGCCCTGCACACTCTCCTATTTATTTATGGTGAAAAATAGATGGGTGACGAGCGGGATGGAGCCAAGCAGTAAAACCAGCACCGTGGATATATCGGCTGT
This sequence comes from Heligmosomoides polygyrus polygyrus, assembly GCA_947396885.1. Lineage (NCBI taxonomy): Eukaryota > Metazoa > Nematoda > Chromadorea > Rhabditida > Heligmosomidae > Heligmosomoides > Heligmosomoides polygyrus. Next base: position 44,123,547 of record OX377206.1, read on the forward strand.
ATGCCAAACTTCACAGAAGGGAGGAGGTGTAGATCGACCGGCTGTTATTTTTCGATCGATTTTTGTTATGAGTTTAGTGTTTAGTAAATATGTTGGCTGGTGAATAGTTACATTCACTGATTCATCACAAATAAGACGTATCTGTTTCTACCACTTGGGCGAATCACAAGAAAGAAATGAGACCGGCTGTCATGGCTGGCCTATTGCTAGCTACCTGTAATAAATGTTGTGGCCGCAAAATTGACAGTGTGATATGACACTTTTCAGATGAGCAGGACAGATTGGCTACAGTTTTGCATATTCCTCGTCAGCCTCATTAGCTACCGTTATGCGAAAGCATTGTTTCGTGAAAGCTCTTGAACACTCAGTCGGTCACCAATTCCAAAAATGATCGTTTGAAGTGATTTAGGAGCTTCCAGTGGCTCAAGCAGATTGTGTCGCCTTCAGATGTCTTGAAAACCTTTCGTTTGTTCCCCATGAGGAGCACTTTACAACACACAAGTACTGCTTTGAGAAAAATTCATCTTCCAGCAAACAACGAAATTAGACGCTTTCATAAGCCCTTTGTTCCTACTATGTGTAAGTTCTCCATGTCACTTGTACCATGCACAAGGTGGTTTATGAGAGGCCTACCGATGTTTAACCTCGTGTTTAACTAGGAAGGGATCCCTTATGTCTTGCTTCTACTTTTTCTTCTGGGCTGTCTATAATGCAGCCTAATTTTTCATTCGAATTAGAATATCCGGAAAATCGCGTTTTTCGAGTGTAATCGATTCGAGTGTTCAAAAAATCGCCTTTTTCGAATGTATTGGAATTCGAATATTCAGAAAAACCACGTTTTTTGAATATATTCGATTTCTAATGCTCGAAAAATGTCCGTATTCGAAGCCATTTGAAATGAATAAATAAATAAATAAATATATATATATATATATAATTATAATAGTATCTACCACTATATAATTGAGTTAGCTCCCCGCCCTGTAGATGATGAGGCGTATCCCACTTAGGTTAGAAACCTGGCTAAGATACGCCTCCTGGAACCACGCGCAATCTCATGGAACTCCTGGCTCTCTGCGTACCACGCGCGGGCAACGTCTGACGTTCAACATGGGGTGTTGTTACAGCAGAGGACGCGTAGCCTCCTACTGCTTGACACAACGGCGTCTGCGCGCGTTTCTGAGTGCCTGAATCCAGAAGACGGGTTCCCTTCGTCGCACCACAATCTTCTGGAGTCAGAAGAGGAGACACCGTCGTCCTACGAGATCGCATTCAGAATTGAGCATGCAATGCTACTGCAGCAGAGGAAGCGCAGCCTCCTCCTGCTTGACACAACGGCGTCTGCACGCGTTTCTGAATCCCTGAATGCAGAAGACGGGTCCCCATCGTCGCACTACAACCGTCAGGAGTCAGAAGATCGAAAAGAAAGGAAGCAGAGGTCACATCGCTGTCGTACGACGACCGGCCGCATGCAGAACTTAGCATTATCCCATGTTGAACGGAAAAGTTTACCCGCGCCAGGTACGCCTCTGCGTAGCTCGCGCGGGCAACGTTTGCCGTTCAACATGGGATATTGTTGCATCAGAGGAAGCGCATCGTCCTCCAGCTCGACACAACGGCGTCTGCGCGCGTTTTTGAGTGCCTGAATCCAGAATACGGGAGGAAGCAGAGGTCACATCGCTGTCGTACGACGACCGGCCGCATGCAGAACTTAGCATTATCCCATGTTGAACGGAAAAGTTTACCCGCGCCAGGTACGCCTCTGCGTAGCTCGCGCGAGCAACGTTTGCCGTTCAACATGGGATATTGTTGCATCAGAGGAAGCGCATCGTCCTCCAGCTCGACACAACGGCGTCTGCGCGCGTTTTTGAGTGCCTGAATCCAGAATACGGGAGGAAGCAGAGGTCACATCGCTGTCGTACGACGACCGGCCGCATGCAGAACTTAGCATTATTTCATGTTGAACGGAAAAGTTTACCCGCGCCAGGTACGCCTCTGCGTAGCTCGCGCGGGCAACGTTTGCCGTTCAACATGGGATATTGTTGCATCAGAGGAAGCGCATCGTCCTCCAGCTCGACACAACGGCGTCTGCGCGCGTTTTTGAGTGCCTGAATCCAGAATACGGGTTCCCTTCGTCGCACCACAACCTTCTGAAGTCAGAAGATCGAAAAGAAAGGAAGCAGAGGTTACATCGTGGTCGTACGACGACCAGCCGCATGCAGAACTCAGCATTATCCCATGTTGAACGGAAAACTTTACCAGCGCCAGGTACGCCTCTGCGTATATCTCCCCAGTCCGTATTTTCTCATGGCCATCTGTACGCGGCGTGCTCGCGAGTTTGACAGAAGTCCCATCTGAAAATTTGGTTAACACCAGGACTCAAGTCGATACCAAACGTAGTATTCACAGAGATGCTTCAGTAAATGTTGTCTTTTTGTTGTTCTGTTAACAAAATTGTTTTGAAGATCACACGTACTTTTAGAGAGTATTTTCAGAGAAAAAAGCGCAAACCTATAACCCCGCAAAGCGGGCAAGTGCGAGACACGCCGTTAGGCGCGTCGTAGCACTTGTATAATTATATATATATATATATAAACATATATATATAAGTAAATATATAAATAAATAAATAAATAAATAAATAAATATATATATATAAAGGATAAAAGGATAAAGGACGGCGTTACTCAATCCCTTCTGGGATGCGCCAGCGCATTCTACTTCTACGGGATGTCGTGGAGGCGACATGAATGCGTATTTGGCCATACAGTGACTTGCGGTGGCCAGTCGATGAACAAGTCAGCGCTCTATCCTTCCCAGACAAGTCTGGTACCAATTCACCGAACCCGGAGGGATGGAAGGCTTGGTTGGCCTGGGCGGGAAATCCGAACCAGGTGCACGCGACAGTCGCGCCTCCTCCGACTGCGCTACACGCGCCCCTTATATATATATGGGATATATATATATATATATATATATATATATATATATATATATATATATATATATATATATACCAGCGTCGGTGGGGTTCGACTCCGCCCGGGCGGGCCACGCTAGGCTAGCCGGCATCGGGTATGGTGAGCCATGCGGGGTCATAAGCGCATCCTAACGTCGAGCCCGCTAGGAATGCTTCCTAGCGTTGATAGTAAAAAAAGTGCAGAAAAGAGCAACCGGCTGTCATTCTGCAGAATGGAGAGAGATTCGGTATTTGAGGCCAGATTCGTCAACAGATTGCCGGCCGGGAACGGTGTTATGTATCGCCAAAGCACCTGTCATGAGATTCAGCAGCATCAGGTCTGGGGTGTTTTTCACCATTACCGACCGGTAGGCGGTTGATGAATCCGGTCCTGAGCTTCTCTGGCAGTGGGGTAATGGTCAAGGAAGGGCTGTAGACATAGAGGAAAATTGAACGCAAGAAATGCCATCTACGATGCAAAATAATATTAGGTTGTAACGAAATAAATGGCACTGAACCACTGTAAATTTAAACAGTTAATATCTCGGCTTGTAGGCAAGTTTATTAATCGAAATAAAAACCTTCTGATTCTACACATCTTTGCCAACGTGACACAAGCTTTTTTATCCCAGTAGCATAAAAATCAGAAGTTCTGGAATTGACGAAATTTTCAAAGGTACTTTCGGCATCCTGCTGGTATTTGAATATTTTCCCTACCAAGAAGTCGCCAAGTTGCTTGAAGAAATGGTAGTCTGTTGGGGAGAGGTCGGGAGAAAACGGAGGATGTGGTAGAGTTTCAATGCTCAGCTCATTCAATTTCTGCAACGTCATTCGTGCTACATGGGGGCGAGCATTGTCGTGCAGAAGGAGAACTCGCCTTCGGTTTACCAAGGCCGGCCGGATATCCTTCAACCTTTTCATCATTTCTTCAATTTCAATGCAGTACTTCTCTGCCGTGATGGATTCACCGGGACGGAGGAAGCTGTGGTAAATAATTCCCAGCGAACACCACCATACTGTCACCATTACTTCCTATTGGTGCTATTCCGGCTTCGCAAAAACCTTGGGGCTCTTCATCGCTGTCCACCCACTGTGCCGATCGTCGCCTGTTGTAGTACATTATCCATTTCTCGTCACAGGTTACGATGCGATCAAGGAATGGGTCCGTTTCTTTCCGTAGAAGCAGTGCGGACGAGATCTCATATCGTCGGTTTCTTTGCTCCTCAGACAGCTCGTGAGGCACCCACCTTTCCAGCTTTTTGGTCTTTCCAATTTTCTTCAGATGCCGGGCAGCTGTGTTGTAACTGACGCCAAGAACCTTCGCTATCTCCCTGGTACCTTTGTGTGGGTCCTCCTCTACCACATCTCTCAGCTTGTCCTCATCAACATCACTATGCCTCCCACGACCTTCATGTTCTTCCAAGCTCTCATCTCCATTCCGGAACTTTTGATACCAACGATACGGTCCGAATTGTGGCACATCCTTGACCGAATGTGGCGTTGATCTTCTCGTCCGCCTCCTTAGCTGTAGTGCACAGCTTGAATTCATACAAGTAAATGCCTCGGATTACCCTTTTGTCCATCTACAAAAAAGTCAATAAAACTCTAAAGTTTTCCCACTTTTACATAGAAAATTTGGCACTCACCGGTAGAGCAAAGTTTGCGCTTCTAAATGATATGCCACTTGTTACGGTTTGTTCTTGATCAAACGCGTAAAGACGCGCCAAAAAATGGCGCGAGCCAGTGCCATTTAATTCGTTACAACCTAATAGCAAAGAAGTGCAAAAAAAAGAGCCGGTTGTTATGCTGCACAGTGGAAAAAGATTTATTATGGAGTCGTAGCTTTCCTGGTAGTGGTAAAAGTATGGCGGCAAACATAGAGGTAAATTGAAATAAAAAACGGCTTATGTGAGGCCAAATAGCAAAAAAAGGTACAGAAGGGAGCAACCGGTTACCATACTGCACAGTGGAAAAGGATTCAATTTCTGTAGTAGCAGCAACCCTGGTAGTGGGGGTAGTGGTAAAAGTATGGTTGTAAAAATAGTGGAAAGTTGCACCACACAGGAGAGCTGGGAAGGAGCACTGAGTTATGACCACTAGACACGTCCTGGGAAACCTCGTCATATGGTAGGTGTTCTGTGGTGTTGGCGTATAGCCAATAGAGATCTCTTTCGAAATCACCCTACGTCAGGCAGTCGATGGCAGTCGATGGCAAACAACGGTACTGGACAAATGTCAAGTGTTTTGGTGTTGGAAAACTGGCAACCGAACCTCAAACTTGGGTGATTAAACCGGCGAGGCTAGGCAGTATACGAAGTACGGATGGCTAACATCGGACAAAGAACCCTTTCTCTTATATATATATATATATATATATATATATATATATATAAAGCGAGTCCTCACCCTTGTATTTGTAAAGGTATCCTATTTTTGTCCTATACAGATGCATTTTTAGCATGTGAGAAACAGTGTGGAGCTCATCGAGGAGAAAGATAGCTTGTCGGCTGTGGAGCGGAAAAACAAGGACAGACTTCAACGGGAGTTGACAGACTTTGTTTCCGCCTTGAATACCGTCTCTGATGACCATATTCGCACTCTGAAAGAAGCTAATTTGAATGATGCAAGCAGGTAAAGTGAATTTTGGGTCCAGGATCTGTCACATCATTGTGCTACTATACTCGCGTCTAAAGCAACATGGTAGTGACGAGTTTTCCGGGGCGGGTTGGACGAGTTCTCGCACAGTATGCAGGCGATCGTAGCGGGACCGACTGGCGAGCCAGAGCCTCGTCGAGCTAAACAATTCCGTGGCTATCGATCAAGGGTGGGTATACAATACAATGTCTACACATGTATAAAGGCAGCGAAGTGTGCTCGAGCCTTAAGACCTTCCATCCCGCGATGTAACACCAAGTGTACCTATAATCCTTAGGCTCCATCAAGAGAAAGGTACTAGTTTTAAGTGCGGATTAAAAGCGGTAGGACACTTCTGCTGAAACCATTTTCCGACGTTCTTAAATAGATCCATATTTCATGTTCCTTTGTTGTTTTTTGGACCTGCAGACGGGGACGAAAAGGACCTTCTTCATCAATAAACGATTATAACATTTTTTACTCGAATTCGAAGAAGATTCTGCTGCTGTGCTCCTTGCAGCTACAACGTTGTGGGTGATGCCAGCACAGAAGGAAAGCGTCAGCCATAGAAGGTTTCAAACGTTGCTTCGGAGCGCAAAAGACCAAATCCAGTGTTATTTAGATAGGCTATTTAATTTTCAGCTGCTCTTGTAAGCTTGGAACCAAGTTGTGGGGCAGCCTCAGGCAATCGAGATTTCTGCTTTAAAAATAGTTCGGGCGCTATGGTAGTTAGGGGAGGAATCACCATAGCATGCCGTGGGATGCAGGAGTGGCGAGTAGCTACATACAGCGAATGTAAATGCAGTCTTAACTCCTATTTTCGATTACAGGTCCGTATTTTGTCTGCTTCCGTATTGGCGAGGGAGGGAACTCCAGGATGCAGGCAATTTTAACATGGGTGCGTCACTCCAGCCACATCCTGGAGTCCCTTCCCCTGCTCAAATCTAGAGCATAGAACAGAGATTTAGCATTGTTTGTTTTCTTCATTATAGGTGTGCCATCATTTATTTCTTTTTGTTCGTGTTAGTGGCACTTATAAGGTGACCCCCCTCCACGACTACCATAGCGGCATAGTTCGTTATAGCAGACTAAGAAAATCATCGTTCAACCATCTACTGCAGAACTCCGCTTAAATAGAACTTCCACCATCAATGAACAATGTGGACAGGTGTATGGTAGACAGTTCCTCAACACAAATATAACATGTGAGTCATAGACAATTCTCTAGTGGAAGCGAAAAGAGAACCTCATGCCCATCCCAACACTGCAAACGTTTGCAAACATTTTTAGGGAAGTAAAGGTTTTCTATTCCTTCCAGCTCCATGCTCGTATTGAAGTTACCACTCATTCCTAGCATTCATCTCCTTTTCAATGCAACTTCCATAGATTCCTGCTGAGTACAGAAACCTACTCATAAGAAATGCTCGTAAGTGATACCAAATAGTACCCACCAGCGAAATGAAAGTTGACAAGCGTTCGTTGGTTTCTTGATGATTGATTGGAGTACTTGGGTCCCGCAACGATCGCCTGCATACTGTGCGAGAACTCGCCCCGGAAAACTCGTCACTACCATGTCGCTTTAGACGCGAGTTGCTATATTTTGGTTACGCAATTGCCTTTACTTTTATTGCTACATAAGTTCTTCGACATTTAAGACTGTTTTAATTGAAGAAAATGGTTGTAATGTGATAGTTACCGATCGATTGAGAAAATATGTTTTACAAGGCTACGCATAAAAGCACGTTGCGAAGTTGCATTCGATTAGACAGCACTGGTGGTGTAGTGACGTATCATCCTGCCTAGCAAGCAGGGTTTGCAGGTTCGAGTCCCGCATGGCATTAGAGTTTTGATCACTGTCAGATATTAAAACAGCTTAATACCACCTTATTAGCCACTTGATAACTATACAAAATTAGTTGAATTGCCTCTAACGTTCACTTCAATCCAGTAGCTGTCCGATATTAGTGTTACGTTGTCGTTCATTCCATTATAGGCCTATGTTATACTCCCGCGGGAGCATCCGCGGATGGGCGGGAATCGCGCCGTGATCCCCTACCTGGCCATCCCTACCTGGTGCAGTGCACCGCGGTGGCTGTTGTCCCGCGGAGTTGGGCGCCAAAAACGCGCTCCAATGAGACGCTAGCCGCCCCGATTACATGTGAACTGGTCCCCGAAAAATTCCGTCACGCGCGAGCGGCGAGAGTCAGACGAGCAGAGTGAGTCTCCAGATTGGGCTAGGGAAGGGACTCCGGGGTGTGGCGAACAGAGAGGCGTGGAGTGCAAGAGACGACACGACGAAAAACCGCGCGCCGCCTCGGCACTATGCCAAGCGGACCAGTTCTCCGGCAACGGCCCCGGCTCGACGACGACCGTCCGGGTGCACCTTCCGTCCGCGGACGTCCCCCGGATGCTCCCGCGGGAGTATAACATAGGCCATAGCATCATATCCGTAGCGTCATTCCATTCGTTTTCCTTTTTGTCTCGAAAACTGATTTTCGGTTGTCGGAAAAGTCCTGTAACAAATTTTTCAAACATTGTTCAACATTCAACAAAACTATTACGGTTTGTTTAGTGCCACTAGCTTATAGCCCGAACATTCCAAGATATTATGCGCACCTGACCGGTTATTTTTTGGGGTATGAAAGCAAAATTGATTCTGAATTATTTGGGGGGGGGGGGGGCACGATCGCTGTGACTCGCAAGGAAAGGTTCCCAACTCACGGTGAGCTTTTGCGATGCTATTTTGAAAGGATGTAGGGCTCTGTGAGCGGAGTCCAGAACCATAGCCAGTTTTTGCTGAACGCTTCTTGAAGACCTGAAAAAGAGATGTGAAGGTGTGTGCGCAACACTCATCAACCTCTACGACACCCCACGAAATGTGCCTCGGTGGCGCAGTCGGTAGGAGTGCGCCTCATAGGCACACAGGCGGGCTTTTCAGTTCGAGTCCGAGTGCTGCCAATATTTTTGCACCTTTTAGTTTGTTGTTATTACGCTTAATCATCATGACCACAGGAGGCAATTTTAGGCCATTAATGCTTACAACAAAGCAAGGCTGTCTATTTGCGCCTTCGTTTGTGCTAGTTTTTCAACTATTCATATCTGCACCATATCATTTTTCTGGGAATAAAAAGTCTTATATATTGCTAAGCTAAAAGTCTTATAGTTATTATTTATTTCCCTGTCGGTAGGTCTGGCTTATAATCTGCAATCAAAAGGAAAGTCACGGGTGGTACCCTTTTTGTATATTTTATCCCAGTTACCTACTTTCGATATACCATCTCGGCTGCATGTAAGGCCTCGTGCATACTTCCCGTCGCATGAAATGGAATCGCGGCGATGAGTTTTGCAGAGCGACGCGAAAGAATTTGAATTTCTCAGCGCTCGTCGCATCGCTCATCGCTCTGCAAGGAAGCGCGACGGCGATCCGTCCAGGACCAACGCTAAACACCGCGCGCGGCGCGAAAAAGTATGCCATGCCCGCGATGGGCGCGGGAAGCCATCGCGCATGCCGACCGCCACTGTTGCGGCGGCCGCGTCGAAGTTCTCTTTGACTATTCGGCCGCGTGCGGCGGAATGGCCATGAACTGAGCGCCGCGATGGCATCGCGGCGATGGAAGTATGCCCCCGGCCTAACGTATTCCGGATGGAAAGTAGTCGGCCGACAATACGTTCATGTAAGAATATTTTTAGTGCACTTATGTACCGATATGGCCAGGGTTCATAATATTCAACCTTAAGGTAAGCGCATTTGTGTGCAATTACGGTATCATTGGTGATACGATATGATATGGTGGTGGTATGATGTGAGTAATTGAAAAAAAAGCACATATGATGGCGAAAATAGACAGCCTTGGTTTGTTGTAAGCTTTGATGGTCTAAAATTGCCTCCTGTGATCATGAGAAAGCATAGTAACAACAAACTAAAACGTGCAAAAATATTGGCAGCACTCGGATTCGAACTGAAAAGCCCGCCGGTGTGCTCCTACGAGGCGGTACTTTTACCGACTCCGCCATCGAGACTCGTCTCGTGCGGTGTCATAGGGAATAATGATTGTTGCGCACACGTTTTACACCTCTTTTTCCGACCTTTGAAAAAGCGTTCAGCAAAAACTGACTGTGGTTCTGGACTCCGCTCACAGGGCCCTACATCCTATCAAAATGGCATCGCAAAAGCTCACCATGAGTTGGGAACCTCTCCTTGTCAGGCCGGTCGTCTCGGCTGGGCATCGCTCAGTCTCTCCTTCTCCGCTTTTGTATTAAGAATTTTGGGGGAGCGCGTCATGGAAACGAGTCCTGGCTGTCTTACGTCAACAGTACTGGTAAGGCCCAGTGGCTTCCCAAGAAGGACCAGCTCCGAAGCAATCAAAGTCTGATCTCCAGAAGAAGAAGGTAATGCTGTACTACTGGTGATCTCACTGAGAACGCTTCACCACGAATTCCTTGATGTCGGCATCACAGTAACTGCAGGCTTCTACTTTGTCCAATTGTAAAAGTTGAATGAGGCTAACTGAAACGACGGAAGAATGTATACCTTCTTCACGGCAATGCTCAGCCATATGTTGCAAGGATATCTCGCCAAAAGTTGAAGCTTGAGTGGGAGGTACTACTCAACTCACCGTATTCGCCTGCGCCTGCGCCATCTGGCTACCATCTCTTCCGAGCTCCTAAGCAACATCTGGGGGGGGGGAGGAGGGTGGACACTTCGAGGATCAGGCTTAACTAGAATCCGAGGTGACGCAGTTCTTCGAATCAAAGCCGGTTTCATTCTGAAAGAAGAGTAAACGTCGCGCCGTGGAAGGTGCTTCACTGCCTCAGGACACGAACAGAATAAGATAGAGATTTATCCTTAATAGACGGACGATGGGCAGATCACAGGCAGTGTGACGACTGTAGACGGGCGACGGGATGGAATCGGGGTCGGCACGTCGATGGATCGCGGTAGGTTCTGGAAGTGACGGGTGACGGTGCTGCCAGCACAGCTCGAGGCAGCTGCTCCCGACGGCGGCTCGCAGGCATCTCCTCGACAGTCGACCACGCCCTGTAAGAGAGGAATCAAGCTGCGGGAAGAGTGACTCATCGGTGTGACTAAGCTCCTCATAGAGTCCCTGTACATCTTCTATCTAGTCAAACACTTTTACAGAAGGGAATTTGTGATCTGGCCATTAGATCCGAGAAGGTTGTCGATGACGGCGGTGATTACTTTGTAGATTGAATTTGTGTGCAGATAAAGCAATAACATTTTGAAATTTTTTTTCCGCATTGTTGCAGAAATTTTCCGACAACCTAATATCTCACAAAAGAAGGGTACCAGGTTGCAGTGGCAGATTGAGATAAGATGTTTATCACGCGATGATTCCAAGCATGTGTTCCATATCTGCTAAAGGGGATGGAGTTGCGGACCATTTTCATTTTGCCTTTCTAGCGCTCTGGCTGCGCACGGAGTCCTTCAATCAGAAGCTCAAATTGGTTGGAGGCAGCCCCAGCTGACGGGTGGTGGTGGCGCAGTGGATAGGAGAATGGCGTTGTGAGACGGAGTGATTTGTGGTTTTACTCTCCTTTAGTGCAGAATTTCACCTCGATGAAGTGGAGGTGTCAAAGAAGATGGTGAATTCAGCATTTTTATGTCACTTTCGAATTCTGTTGAAATTTACAGTCGTGTCTTTGTGGATGAGGCAATTTTACACTCTGCTCTACGGAAAGTGGCAGTTGCTCACTTTCATTTATGAGGACTGCGTTGCTATTAATTCCATCTTCGTAGCTTTTCGCCTAAGGGGATTGTTATTTAAGGCGCTGTTCATCCTCCCACATGTTTAGGTGCTGGGTCATTGCCATCGATCGATTTTGCCCAAACTTCGACCAGAGTGTTTATCTAAGGCGCTGAAGATGAAGAAACGTTTAAAATTTCGATTATGGTGGGTTAGGGTAGCTATGGATGAGCAAAGAACACATAATCATGTTCGCCGACGGGAAACCACCGTTATCAATCGAGGTTTCAAAAATAGACCTTACATAAGTGATCAGCGCTTTAAATAAACTCCTTTTAGACGGAGAAAATTTTAAACGTATGGAGTCGTGAAAGTATGGTAGCACCTGCGAATCAGGTTTCCTTTGTTGGCGACATTGTTCGTTGTGTTGTTGATGTGACATAGAGCGCTCTGGTTGGTTGTAATGGCTCCTTTCATGAAGTGCAAAAATTTTGCACTATAGGACAGTGAAGCCACAAATCATCCCGTCTCACCCTTCCAGCCTACATGAGCTCGCTCTTTTGTATAGTTGTGCACTTGAAATTTTTTCCAATATTCGATTACATTCGAAAAACGCGATTTTCTTAACATTCGAATTCAGATACATTTGAAAAACGCGATTTTCTTAACATTCGAATTCAGATACATTTGAAAAACGCGATCTTTTAAATATTCGAATTCGAACAATAGACGGTTTACCATGACGTATTGGGAAATTTACATTTGTTTGCAAAGCTTTTAACGAAGCTTTAATTGAGTAATCATTCCACCGAATTCTTCTATGCCTGAAAGGATGAAATATGTTAGGGGACATCACACCAAACATCGCGCCCTATTTAGTTTTCTTGAAGTGGTCGACTGATAGATTCCAAAGGCCATGCTTTATCTTAGCCCAATGAAGGACCAGATGAAAGCGCGTGTCTTTGGTTAGAATGTGAGATCTGCGAGTTACATACGAGCATCCACCTTTTCTACTTACCATGGGACTCCTTAGCATGGAGTTGCGAACAGTATAGCCAGGGAGTAGCATCTTTATTATTCAATACCTCTTTATATACTCTCTCCCTACTGCTATCGCAATCTCCATCACCCTTCATTACTCGCACTGCACACTCCCTTCCAGTCTCATTGTACTCACTCCCTCACATCCCCCGTAGTGACCGTCCAGGTCACTCAACTTTAGGGAAATCGAGTGGAGGTTCGGTTCCCTCCTACATCCTCCACCCTTTTACTTACTCTTACAAAACATTTGTTTCAACAACATTTATTCACCGTTTCATTATATCACTGGAGGCCGCCCCCGCTTCCCGATCATCGCTCTTCGCGAACGGGACGGTTACCGAAGGCGAGAACCTTCAACAGGCAGCTATATGGTCTCAGAGCAATGCTAGCGGGCAGTCGATGGCAGTCGATGGTAAACAACAGTCTTGGACAATTGTAAAGTGTACGCTAAACTGGGGTGATTAAACCGGCAAGGATAAGCAGTATACGAAGTGCAAGCGGCTAATATCGGACAAAAAACACTTCCTCTTTTATATATGAGGGGATATAAAGGGGGATAGGGGATCAGTTTCCACCTTGCATGGCTTTGCACGTGGTTCACCATGCTTGATCGACAATGATGGTCAAGGTGCGAACTTCGATCAAGGCTCTCCTTGACGCGAGTGTGAAGAGGGTGAGAACATAAGCACCTATTTGGCCCATACTTTGTGATTGGGGTTATTTAGGACGCTGATCACGAATCTAGCATCCGGTTTCGACAAACTGAAGATATTCCCTGGTGAGATTGCGAAAGAAAGAGTCGAACTTACGCATAGGATACACCTTAGGGCTGATATTCTCTCACGCTAGTAGAACAGGAGAGACAAATGAGACGAACTTTGTTGGGTTTTCATGGACCGATCACTTACAGTTCACAGTGAGATACAAATGGCAAGAAGTCACTCGTGAAAAAGGCACTCATCTCGGTTGTTCATCACCGAATTTCTACTAAAAATCCAGAATGCCTCTAACGCTTTCCTTACCGAAATCTTTCCCTCAGCGGCCAAAATGCTGCATTTCACTCCAAAGTCTTCCGTTGTTCGCATCAATTCTATGTTTACGCTTGGTGAAGTAGAGCGGAAATATAAACCTGTGCTCCGCTTCTAAGGCTCGGAAGACGAAGGAATGACGGAACGTCAGCCCGCGATATTAAAGACCAGCGTCTGTCGCTGGCGCCGTACGCTGGACGTGCGGTCCGCCACGCCAGACTTGCCGGCTTCGGGTATGGTGGGCCTCGCTTGGAACGTACTCCAAACCTAGCTAGGGAGGCTTCTTCACCCAGCGCCGGTCGCTGGCTTCGCCGGCAACCAACGCCGGGTAAGGAAGCATCCCTAGCATCGAGGTCGAACACGTTGAAACGAACGCCTACTGCTGCGCTTTAAAAAAATTTGATATGTTATTTGTTCTTCAAAAAGCAAACATTTTATAAAATTATTACACTCAATCAGGCAGCTAAAGTAAAAAATTTCAAAAAAAAAAGTTATTCTAAATTTTCCTTGAACAGGATTTTTTTCTAACCATCTTATTGTGTCTATAGTTTAACTTGTATAAAGGTTCTTTCAAAGTTCTTTCGGAAGAGTTCTCTTTGATTTCAAAAGTCTTCGCCGAGCTTAGAAGAGTGCCCAATTTGACGTGAAAAGTGTCAATTTGACGCGAAAAGTGTCCAATTTGATTTGAAAAGTGTCCAATTCGATATATATATATATATATATATATATATATATATATATATATATATATATATATATATATATATATATATATACCAGCTTCCGTCTCCGGCTTTGCCGGCGCCGTACGCTGGACGTGCGGGCCACGCGCTAGGCTTCGCCGGCAACCAACGCTGAGTAAGGAAGCGTCGAAGTCGTACATGTTGAAACGAACGCCTACTATAGATCGATTGACGCCTTGCTGAGTATCAGTCACATCCCAGTACAGCACTCAGGAAAACTCAAAAAATCTAGAAACGTAATACTCCCTCTTCGTCTAGGGTTGTATTCACAATCTATTGCAACTCGTGAAGCCTAATCGAATTTCTGACGTTTCTGTCCAGTCGTCGTGCTTTAAGCCACGAGGTGTGACGAATTCCGGAAAGGATGACTTAGGACAAAAAAACTATCCTCCTCTGCATACTGTAATATGGAAACTGGTCAGAACACTGCCGAAAATTGAGGACCAAAAAACTAGGTTGAAAGCGTAGTCGGATCGAGCGTAGGTCCTTCCAACTTTCTTCGCTGGCCTGCCCTGGTCCACCGCTGAAAATTGGAGCACCTGAGTAGGTAGAAATAGCGTAGTAACCCAGCGCGCGAACTATTATGCTCTTGAGATCAAAATGAACAGTTTCCAAATCAAAAGCGTCTTCCAGACAATGACATTGACCAATCAATAATATCGGTGGAGATTGATTGTCTGATGGAAGCTTGACCATGTTGGCTGATTACCTGGTCGACCTTCCGTCAGCTATCATAATAGCACAGCACTCACCCCGAACGATTAAGTCTGAGAGAGAGCAGGTGAAACGACCTATAATAGCGATCTGAGAGGAAACCAATATCAGCGCCCAAAATATCAATAATATCGATTGATATTGATTGCCGGTGCGAAACTTCGTCATGTTGGCTGACTTCCTGATCGATCTTCCGTCGGCCATCATAATCACGGAACACCCACCAAGATCGATTAAGTCTTGAGAGAACCAATATTTCCGCTCAAGCGATGGATAATATCAATCGATATTGATTGTCAAGGAATTTTTTAGTATATCTTTCTATGAAATTTTAATTTAGTTCCCAATAAGAGAACCTGTAGTTTGAAAATTTATAAAATTTATATTTGTTGAGGAGAAACAATGAATTAAGACTTGTTTTGAAGAGCAGGAAAGCAGCCATTTTATATTGCTAAAATAGAGATCGCGCCATTCCCCGACTACGCAATTTTCATTCGATTCATAGCAAAATTTCTGTTTGCATGCAGTTTCACGCCTACAAACGGTGCAACACAAATAATTGTAATAAACACACATATCCTAACTTTCTTGTCAATCAAATAAACGTTGCATTGAACTTCTTGAGTGCATGATCCAGTCTTTTGATGTGGCCTATGAACTTTGAAATCAAATTGAAGTCTTCCAAATTGAGACGAGCTAGATTGTCTGATCGAGATCAGAGCTAATCACGCAACACCCACCTCGATCGGTGAAGTCTGGGTGGCAGTAGTCGATAGATCGTTCAGACGATTAATATCAGTCAATATTATCGATCGTTTGAGTAGTGCTATCGTTTCTCTCTTAGACTTCATAGATCAGGACCGTAATCACGCAACACGCACCCCGATCGATAAAGTCAGAGAGAACCGATAACACAGGTGAAACGATCGATAATATCGATCGATATAAGGTTTGAAGGGAAGCCAATATTTACCTATACCTTGCGTCAGCCGTCATAATCACACAACACCCACCCAGATCGATTAAGCCTGAGCCAATCCAACAAACGTTGCGTTGAACTTTTTGAGTGCATAGCGCAATCCAGTCTTTCGATGCAGGTTTTTTCTCAATAAATAAATAAATATTCTAACCATCTTGAAGACTATGTAGTTTAACTTGTTGTAACGGACACGCTACTTTCCCAAGGCGATTGCAATGGCTTCCGTTTAAACACTCCGTCAGACCCGTATACGACCAGCAGAAATCGTTTTCCATCATGAGTTTTTGGATCGTTTGAACACTACAAAAAACACCTGGATGATCTTGGGTTTATCAACGTATTTAGGGTGGGGGGATGTGGGTCATGAAACCGCTTAAGGCGATCCCACAGACGGACGGCTGGGGCGCCGCCAGACTCAGACGTTAGCAGACCGCCACATGTTTTTCGGAGCTCTCCTCTTATACCCCGCGTTTCGGCTTAGAGCCGGCGCCTGTCGCGAGTGACCAGCACGTGCCGACGAACGTGGCTGGAAGAGCGGTGTTGGAGTGAGACCACCAAAAAACACCGGTTTGGCCTCCTCTACCGTCGCACTACACTGTAAAAAGCTTGTCTCGATTTGGAAGATGTTAAATTTGATTTCAATGTTCATATTGCAGCTTGAAAGAGTGTCCAATTTGTTTTGAAAATTGTCCAATTTGATTTAGAAGGTGTCCATTTCGACGTGAAAATCATGCGACACCCACCCCGAAATATGCCCGATCGAAACGCCTTACCAGGAGACTATCTCAACGGTAGGTCGGAACGGACCAAGTGTTGTATATGAGCAGAATCGCCTCTCTCTGGGAAACAACAAAATGCAAATATCTCGACCCCAATACAACTCTGCACAGAGTTAGGGACGACAGAAGTTGGGCCGTTGGCGGCGTTTGCCCTATGCCTGGAGGCGGAGGGCGGGCTCAATTTGGCTAGAAATAGCGATCACGAGCGAGTAATGGTGGCGCAGTGCGTAGAGGGGCGGCGTAATCCCCATAATCGCTGTTTCCAGCCAACTTGAGCCCGCCCTCCGCCTCTAGGCATAGGGCTAACGCCGCCAGCGGCCCAACTTCTGTCGTCCCTAACTCTGTGCAGAGTTGTATTGGGGTCGAGATATTTGCATTTTGTTGTTTCCCAGAGAGAGGCGATTCTGCCCATATACAACACTTGGGCGGTTCCGACCTACCGTTGAGATAGTTTCCAGGTCATGGGGTGTGAGCCGTACCGCGGCGCAGACCTCTTCCGCAACTCTTCGCGTGTTCTCTGAACCCGGCAACGGCGGCTCGTCATAGCCGTGATGACGTCTTGCGAAACCTCATCAAGTGGGTTTTCTTTGATGACCACCCGGTAGTGGAAGCGTCGTGGTCGTAAACACGTAGTAATAAACACCACTGGCAGCAGTGGCTGCCTGCCACGCTGCCACGTTGTGGTGTTTACGGTTGGCGGCGGCGATACGTCGAAAGGCTGGGTATCCACTGTGATCAGTCAGTGGGAATATCACCAGTCAGTGATTCATGCCTCTCTGCTTTATATAATAGGATACATCCAAAAACCTCGTCTGGCACCGCATACTAACAACATACTAATTCACCATGCCGAGATTTGAAGAGAGAAGTTAGGAACTAGTTCTGACAATGGTATGTGGAAACGTCTCCAGAATATCCTTAGTTCATAGTAGGTCTTGGACTGCTCTAATATTTTGCGCTGGAAAAACCGATTTATTGATCAGGATTCGGATTTTGAAGGAGGCTGACCAGCAACTCTCACCAATGTTAGATACGAGACGCATGTCTGACAATTTTTGAATTTTTGAACAACTTTTGCTGGGTTGACAGGTTTATTCCCGAATTTCTTCCTATTTCTTTAGTCATCCATTTATTGTTCTGGGGGTTGAGGAAAAAACATAACGGTCATCGCTGCTCGATCTCATAGTGAATCCTTAAGAACCTAAGTTTTCTACTGCATTCAGAACCGTGTACCCACGAACAGGCGTTTCCTAGATCACCCGGTGCTATAGGAATTTCTTTCCTAGGAATTCATTTCTCATTTCCATCTCAGTAAAAAAGTGGGAGATTCATTTGCTTAGGTTTTAATGTGCGGAATGCCATATCTCCTTGCTCAGCCGAGACTTCCAAGGTATCTTTGGATAAATGAAGGTGCGGGTTCGAGTCCCGCCGGTCGCTAGAGTTCCGATCGTAACTAAACATCCATCTAACAGCTTCTATTTTCTATACCGGCCACTCTAGGCTCAAGCAAAAATTAAAAAGCATTCCTACGAACGCATTCAGCTTAATCGGTTTCATGTTGATATCAGCAACCGGCTCATCGCGATTTCACGGGCGAGTGCTGATATGTGTGTACAAGCTAGGAAGATATCATGGATGTTCCTTTCGATCAAACAGCGCCTGTGGTGTAAGATCGAACAGCGCCTGTGGCGTAGTATCGCTGACCAGAAAGCGGAAGGTGCAAGTTCGAGTCCTGCCTGGCGCAAGAGATTTAATCGTAACTAGAGATCCATCTAACAACTTCTATCTTCGGATAGGCAATGTGCATCTGCGAAGGTGATATCATCCTTATTCTGATGGCCACTGAGACCCTCTCTCCCTTTCTCAGCGTTTCCAACTTTTCTTCATGTGTAGGTTTAGCGCATGAGTGGGTCCGGTGGAGTGGCATTATTCCCCCGCTCTTTGAAAAGAGACGTTACAAAGCGGGAGGAGGCAGCCGCTGTGAACGAGATCCTCGTTGTGAACCGATGCTTCGCGTCCTTGCTGTGCGTGTGGGAATGCTCATGTAACTGGAACCGTTTTCTTGGGAATCTGCATGCGAGGAAGTGTGTAGGAACGTTTCATAGGCAGCCACTAGTCTTTTAGGCAGGAATAGAGGACGGGATATGGTCTCTGGGCACAGATGACCCTCTCATGGATACTACGAGGAATAGGAATGTGTTCTGATGAATTCGTCAAAATAATTCTCTTGGGGGAAGGCTCGGAGTGAGTTTCAGCTATCCCAGATCGCTTCCAAACACCGGTCTTGCTCACAAGTTGAATTCAATCTGTTAAACTCAATCTAATGCTAAGAAAATGAAACGAAGGTTTCCCCAAGGTTTAGCAGGTCCAAGAAACGTGTCCGCCACTGCTGCACTAGTAGTGTGATGGGTCTCACTTGAAACTTGCTCACTCTGATCTCTTTGGTATTTCAGTCCTCCTCAGTCAGTTGAATGAAACTGTGACGAGCAAGATTTTCTTCAGGGCCTCTACAAGAGCATCTCGTTCAAGCGCGATTGCTGCGAGACGCGTAGGCAGACTCGTCCGAACACGCGGACCAAAATGTGGGATGAATTGCACAGAAAATTTGGACAAGTTACTCGCAAGCTAGAAGCTGGTCAAGCTAGATTGCCTCAAACTTGTCATTTGCAAGCTGCTGCAATAAACAGAATGACCTCGCATGTAACGTACATGAAGATCGCGGTAAATCATAGGTAACCTACTGCTAGTATAAACCTATCTCGCATGTAACCTGCATATTAACCAGGGTTGTGCGGAAATTTTTCGGGAGAAAGCGGAAGACGAAAGACGGAACGGGAACGCTCAAAAATGGCCGTAAACCGGAATACGAAACGCGAAAACGGAAATGACACATGTTCGCCATTTTTTCAAAAGTGCATCTGAAACGGAGTGAGAAACGGCTCCTATTGCACTTTTTCTTGCTCAGAACTTTGCGAGCAGCAGAATCCTCCACAGATTAATGCTCATCCTCATCATTACATAACATAACGAAGCATGAATTTATAATATTGTTATGACAACCTTTTAGCTATGGCTAGGGCAATAAACGAAAACAAATTCAGGGTCCTATCTCACTATTTCTCACTATTTCAACATGCAGCCTTTCAATATCTAGTTCCTTCGACTGGTTTTTCGAACACTTTTTCGATGCTGATATTTTTTGAACCGTAGACTTAACCAACTTAGCCACTTGAGGTTGCTTACAGACCCGCATTGAAAAAATGACTCTGATGAAGTCTAAAACTAGAGTAGCCACCTAGATCATTTCCCGACCAGAAAAGAGATTCCTCTCAACACTTTTAGAAGTCTGTGGCATCATGGACGACGTGGTGACGGCACAGAAATCTGCATACTCAACATTAGCAGTTACATTGGGATCACCAAAACTAGTACTCACAGGGAAGGGTCTCAGGCGTAGGTCTGAACGCCTGAGACCCTTCCCTGGTGAGTACTAGTTTTAGGAATGGATGGAGCGGAGTTTTAGGAATGGAGGGGAATGGATAGTACTACGAGAATCTCCATCCTTCATGTAGTAGAAAAACATGTTTCGTTTTTGCTGAGTCCTTGAACCCAAAGAGCTACGGGCCCTCAAAGGCGGGATGCAGCAGCGAACCGTCAGCACGTGTCCACGTGCATGCGTGCGCGCGCTGTTGTATGGGACGCGGCGAAAGTCATTGCGGCAAGCGAGTCGATGGCTCGGTAGGTTGAGCGGCTGCTTCAAAGGTGCTAGACCAGATGTTCGACTCCTGTGCTATTCACTATTTTTGCATTTTTTCATAACCGCTGCCTCGTTCATTTTGCTTCCTTCGCATCTCCTACACATTTATTTCACTCTAAATTGTCAAAAGGGTCAGATTCTTGATTAACACCCCGTGACCTAGACAGCCTTAGTCACCCGTATCTGCTGTAACCTACCGTAATCGGCCGAAAATTCAAAATCGGATGTCAGATTCGTGATCAGCACCCCAAATAACTCCCTGGGGAGGTTTAAGTGGAATTTTTTTCGACCTCTCCTCGACTTCTGTAGCCATATTCATGACGTGGCGGGAGCGGGAAAGCAGGCGATGCCTTCCCGCTCCAGCCGCATCCCGCTCCCGGCTTACTGCAACCCGGAAGGTATTCATAAACCGCCGGGAAGCGGGAGCGACCGCGACGCGCGAGTTAGATTCGCAGCGGAGGCGGGAACTGCAAGATTTCAAAAACCAAATTCTCAAATTGCCTGGGTTCCAACCAAGATGAGCGAATAACGAAATTTTAAGACCCGGCTAACGGACAATTTTGCCTAAAAATCGCCGGATAACGAATAACGAACAAGCAACAAAACTTAAAACTGGCTTGAAATTGTTCGAATCTCAACATAATATCAGAAATTCATGAGCTGTTAAGTTATGTGCCATCTCTTACCATTTTAAAAGTACCTCTGCGTGCACGGCGCACCAAGGACGTAGCGCACGGCGTTGGACGTGTGACCATTAGGTTAAAGTGTTCCTCCATATTCTCTTAATATGAGACGAAGACAGACTAAAAGAAAAAAATGGCTGAGGGATTGAGGCTGAAGGTTGTGATAACAGTTTGCATACTTTTACTTTTACTTTACTCACTTTTTCATAATTTGGACTACTTTACTATTTAAGAACTAATTTCTAATTTTACAGATGCCTTCAGTTATATTTTTATTTTGTTGTTGTTCACTACGAAGTTCAATCCTATTTCGCTGACGATGTCTTCTTTTCCACGCAGAACGTGTTCGTAAAATGTACACCGACTGACAACGGAAAAGGATGAGAAACGCTATCGCAATATCCCGTAGAAATAGAGTGCGTGACGCATCCGACGAAAGAGCCACTCATTGTCAATGTTTCAGATCAATTATTTGATTTTTTTCCAATCAAGTAAGCGACAGAATCCGGACCTCCCTCCCCCCCCCCCAGAAGATAGCCCAGGAAGACGTTAGGAGACATATGGCGAAGATAACCCCCATGAAGACGACCTTCGATAGCAAAATCGCCATCGAAATCCTATTGCTTGCGATTCAACACACCACCTCATTGGCGGCTTCCCGACGTTCCCGACCGGTTGAGTGCGGGTAGGCCGGGATCCTCCCGCCATCGGCGCGGGAGGCTCCCGTTGCTTCCCGGCATGTTCGTGAATACGAACTTTTGCCTCCCGGCCCGGTCGCTTCCCGCGGGAAGCCTTGAACGTTCCCGGGAACGTTCATGAATACGGTCACTGGAGTCGTGAAAGTACAATAGTGCCTTGATGGCGATTTAAATCAGCTTATTTCCTACTCATCTCCTACACATTTATTTCACTCTAAATTCTCAAATTAGGGTTTACTTTGAACTGTGCTTCACTCCCTGCTCTTACTTTCTGTATTATACAACGTTTTGTGTTTTCAGCGATTGTTAAACAGTGATTTCTCAGCAGGTAATGGGTTACAGCAGGTACGAGATAACTAGGGCTGTTGAGTGTAGAGGAACTCTACTTCTTTAGTGATAGAATAGTGTTATCACGTAGCTGATCTGTTCACTATTACTTGTTTTAGTGTTTTAGTGGTAGAATAGTGTTATCATGTAGTTAATCTGTTCAATGTTTACTTGTCATATCGCATGAATGCCGTAGATTGTTTTCTTTTCTTTGTTAGTTATGTAGAATATGCCATGAGAAAGTGATAACGCTCTGTATAAAAGCGGAGCGCTAAGCTATATCAAGCGCGGTTCATATCCTCACCCAGATAAATCTCGTAGCTGTTCGTCTTCGTCGTCGTCTGCCGTACATGGTGCATCGCGCTACCTGTCAGGACTCCGGCCGCTGAAGCAGAATTCCAGTTCGACAAGGAAACCCGAAGCTGGACGCAACTCATCGAGAGCAGCTGAAGCAGTTCGACAAGGAAACCTGGAGCTGGACGCAACTCATCGAGACGGCTGAAGCAGTTCGACAAGGAACTTGGAACGAGCTGAACACTATTAATCGAGAGCAGTTGAAGCAGTAGACGAAGAACTAAACATCGGCAGAACGGCAGTATGACGTCATCACTATCAACCAGGCAGGGTCTACTCACACGAACCACCGGGAGACTGTCAACTTTCCTCAAGGAATTCGCCGAAGACTCGCAGCAAAGCATTCAGAGAGAAGAGTGAAGGCAGGAGGAAACAATCCGACTGATGACACTCAAGAAGCGCATGGAAATGGCGGTTAAAAATGTGGACAACGCCTTGAAAGACTACACCGAAGCGGCAGACAGCATAGACAGCGAAACTCCGCAGTTCCAGGCAATCATGGAGAAAGTATCGACAAACTCCTTGACAGCACAAGACCTAGTGTTCCAGGCGCAAGAAGCAATCGCAGATTTGCAGGTGCGACTGGATACGAGCACGTCAACGGAGGAAGCGCCGAAAGTCCAGCTGAACCCACTACCAATCCCAAAGTTTTCAGGCAAGATCTGGGAGTGGGAGAGCTTCTGGAGCGCATTTGAACACTCGGTACACGCAAGGAACATGGAGGACGCTCACAAAATGGCTTACAGGACTGATGCCATGAAAGGAGCAGCTCGAGAGTCTCTCAAGCAGTTCGAATTGAGTGGAAAGACGTACTCGATGGCTGTAGAACATTTAAAAAAGAAGTACGGAAACAAAGAGCTTCTAATACGAGGACTCATTGAGCGACTTGAAAGATGCAGAGGCAAAAGTCGAAGGTTGGAGGACCAAAGAAGACTGTGCGAAGAACTCTCCTCAATTGCCGGTCAGATGGAGCTTCAAGGAGAAAAAATCGACAGCGCAATACTGCAAAAGCAGATTTTGTCGAAATTCAATGAAGACATCCAAAGGCATGCTATTCGAAAAAAGCAAGAATTACCGGAGTGAGAGAACTGGTGCACAAAGAAGCTTCTGTCGGAGGTGTACAACCGCATAAATGCAGAAATGGAAATTCAGAGTCAGGTCGAATTTCGAGATGATAGACAAGCTGAAAAGACCCCGCTAGCGAGACAAAATGGGCGAAGACCACCGAGAGACGAACACAGCCAACAAGGAACTGGGAAAAACGTTCCCATTTGCTTCTACTGCGACAGAAACGACCATGCTCCGCGTAACTGCACAAAGTTTCGGTCACGAGCCGAACGACTGGAGGTTATCAAGAAACGCTCACTGTGCAGAAATTGCGGAGGACCGAACCACATGGCAAGCGAATGCCAACGAGGCCGCTGCAGAATCTGTGAAAAACCAGGGCACCACTCGTCCATTTGCGACAAGCTCACAGTGGAAAAAGGACCAAAGACGAGAAAACCTACGTCGAGGACCAAACATTCTGGACAAGCCAGACAGCTCTTCGTTACGTCGGCATCTCCGGAGAGAAATGAGCAGCCCGATGAATTCGAAACGATAGTGTGTATGAAAAACACGGACAACCATAGTCGCTCGAAGGAGGTTCTCATAGGCGCTGTACAAGTGCTGAACCCGACCTCTGAAACAATGGAGCGCGTCCACGTACTTCTCGACACGGGTGCAGATCGTTCCTTCATCAGTGAAGATTTGGCGAGCCGTTTAAGGCTACAGACTACGACATCGGTAACGTTGAGTATAAACACATTTGGATCCGACCAACCCATAGTGAAGCGGTGTGGAATCTCGGAACTCCAAGTATGGGACGCGAAAGGCGAACCCCATCGATTCTCTGTTGCAAGGATTGCAAACCCCATTGAGCCCCTTTAGAGGAGCGAGCTGACCAGAGACGACAAAGGGTTTTTGGCCGACCACGACATCCAGTTATCAGTCGAGCCACAAAGGCAATACGTCCGACCAGACGTCCCTCTTGGATGTAGCGACGTGTTTGCTCTACTTCACGGAGATGGTCAACCTATGTGGAGACTTCCTTCAGGAATCCAACTGAACCCCTCACGGCTGGGATACCTTGTTGCTGGACGTCTACGAAGCGAAGACTCGTCAGACTCCACGATGCAGGACGCAATGACCGCTTCCGCAGCAGGTCAAGAAGAGGTGCAGAACTGGCAAAGATTTCTCGCCCTCGAATCAGCAGAACTCCATGACTTCTCCGATACGAAGGCAAAGGAACAGGAGCGAATTGACGAAGCCGTATGGGAACGATTTGAGTCGAGCATTGAACTCAAGGAAAACGGATACCACGTCAGATTTCCGTGGACAGAAGAGGCTGAACTTCTGCCGGACAACAGACAGCTTGCGTATCGACGCCTGTGCTCCACGATAGAACACCTTCAAGCCACTCCTGATGTACTTCAACAGTACAATCAGAACTTTGTCGACCAAGTCAACAAAGGAATTCTTGAAGAAGTGACACCAGACCAGGACACTTCCGGCTCCATCATCCACTACCTGGCCCACCAGGCGGTATGCACTCCCGAGAAAGAATTCACCAAACTTCGGGTGGTGTACGATGCTTCTGCTCACCTAAGAGAGAAGCCATCTCTTAATGACGTTCTACTGCGAGGACCGGTTATGCTTTCCACAATGCTGCACATGCTCCTTCGCTTCCGCGTTGGACAAGTTGCACTGATAGCAGATGTGGAGAAAGCATTTTTACAGGTCCACCTGCACGAACAGGATAGAAATGCAGTACGCTGCCATTTCTCTCTCCCGTCCAGCGATTGGATCGAACATAGTGGAATACCGATTCACGAGAGTTCCATTCGGACTCAAGTGCTCACCATTCCTTCTAGGCGGCACCATCAAGCATCATCTAAATTCCGTTAGGCATGACAAGGAGCTGACACAGGAAATACTCGACAACGTGTATGTCGACAACATCATTCTCACAGCTTCTTCAGCGGATGAGGCAACAAGGAAGTATTTCGATTCCAAGCGGATCTTCAGAGAAATGCACATGAACTTTCGAGGCTTCCATTCGAATAGCGAAGTGGTCAACAACGCCATCAAAGAAGAGGATCGAAGTTCGCAAAAGAAACCAAAGGTCCTTGGAATCACGTGGGAATCTGCGGCTGACCATCTGCTGGTGACGGTACATTTCGCGAAGAGAGAAGGGTACACGAAGCGAATAGTGTCAGAGCAAGTCGCCTCTATCTTCGACCCGATGGGTTGGTTGACTCCACTGCTCCTGAAAGGAAAGCTATTCCTCCAAACACTGTGGCAAAACGGCTACGAATGGGATACAATGCTTTCAAAGGAGTACCAACTCGAATGGAAAAAGATAACGGAAGCAGTCTCAGGATATCAAGTTCGACTCCCACGCATGATAGCTACACAACATGCTACTACTGCGTTAGCAATATTTGCGGACGCGAGTTCGTCTGCAATGGCAGCATGCGCGTACCTGATCCAGGACTCAGACTCCCATCTTTTGTTCGCAAAAACGAGGTTACCAAACCCCAAGGATCGACCTACCGTGCCAAAGATGGAGATCAATGCGACAACGTTGGCTGCGAGAATCGCTCATATGCTTTTCCAAGCACTGAAGAAGAAGGTCAAGATTTCCTCGATTACGACCTTCTCTGATTCGAAGATCATTCTGTGTTGGCTAGCCACATATCCCATATTGGAGAAAATGGGAAAACTGGTAAAAAATCGCGTAGCTGAAATCAGGAAAATCATTCAGAACATCGAGGTTCCGGTTCGATTCGGCTATGTCGACACACACCAGAATCCAGCGGACTGTGCCACAAGAGGACTGAATAAAGAGGAGGCCATAAACCACATCTGGTGGACTGGAACAGCCTTCCTAAAGTGGCCTGAAGACAAGTGGCCGGAAAGATCCGAGCACTTCGAGCTTCCTCAGGACATCAACGGAGAAATCATACGTGAGCCACCAGAAGAAGTGGATAAACAAAACCCACTTGAGGAACTTGGCTGTGCTACAGTGTCGACATCACCTGAAATAAAAATGCAGGAGCTGCTCGACTGGAAAAGGCACAACCAGCTGAATTCTGCGCTAACATCGATAGCCTATGTGCTACGCTTCCTCAGACGGCTGTCACTTGGAGTGAGAACAGAGCTAGGAACAAGAATCCGAAGCAGAGTTCCCGAGCTCCAAAACGATTTCAGTGCAAGCTATATCACTGCTCCCGAGCGAAAATCAGCACTCGCAGTGATTATCCGCAACCACCAAGGAGTCCACGTCACCGCTGCTTTTCAGAAATCGACAAAGGATTTGAACCTACAGCCGGACGAGCAAAGGATCCTGCGCTGCTGTGGAAGACTGGAAAAGGCAGCAATTCCTGATTTCACGAAACAACCTGCCTTTGTTGCAGCCAAAACTCCGTTAGCGGAGTGCATTATAAGGGAATCACATCTGCCGCTCCATCTCAGCACGTCGCATACCATTGCACGCGTAAGAGAGAGGTTCTGGATTCCAAAACTACGGCAACAGGTGCAGCACATCGTGAGAAGATGTCTCCCCTGCCAGAAACTTAACAACTTGCCGTTTCGTTATCCGAGGATGGGACCACTGCCAGAGCGAAGAGTAGTTCGAACCAAACCATTCCAGAATGTTGGAATCGACTACTTTGGACCCCTTACCGTGAAGGAGAGCGACAATGAGAACAAAGTTTACGGTCTCATCATCACTTGCATGACGACCAGGCTTCTCCATCTAGAACTCGTTCAAGAAATGTCCACGGAAAAGCTGCTGATGGCATTAAGACGATTCTTTGCGCGTAGAGGAGTACCATCCACAATCACGTCGGACAATGGACCATCATTCCTCTTAGGAGAGCAAATCCTCCGAGAAGCTGTTCTTCGGAGCACTAACGACGTCAATTTTCGATCAGCAATGGCGCAACAAGGGATAGAATGGACAACCATAACACCGTATGCTCCGTGGCAGGGAGCTGTGTATGAACGGTTGATCAAATCCGTGAAGCATTCCCTTTACAAGACCGTCGGAAATCGAATTTTGACGATGGAGGAATTGACTACCCTAATGACGGAAATTGAAGGATGCCTGAACGGTCGCCCATTGACGTATCAAGGTGGAACGTTCGAGGACTTCAAACCGTTACGACCCATCGACTTTCTGGTCCGAGATATAGACGTCACCTTTCCATTCGAGAATCTCAAACCGGAAAATGACGATCCACCATACCTTCCACCGGAAGAACTGCTACGTTTTAGAACTCGAAGACAAGCCGAGGAAGCACTAATCTCGAGCACTTATGGATGCTGTGGCAGAAACACTACTTAAGCAGTCTTCGAGAGGCCCACAAACTACATATGGATCACAAAAGAGGAGGAACACAGATTCCTGCCGTCGGAACAGTGGTCCTGATCGCCGATTCCAACCTCCCTCGTAACGTATGGAAGATGGGAAGGATCTCAGAACTCAGACAGAGTTCGGACATGGCGGTAAGAGAGGCAACAGTTCGAATGAGCAACGGGCACCTAGTGCGGCGACCAGTCAACCTTCTTGTGCCACTAGAACTTGGAGAACACACTAACCCGGCGGACGACAATGACGCAGAAACACACTCTGTACCAGAGTCAAACCGCCAGGAAAGGTACAATCTACGGAAGAGACAAAAGGTCAACTACTCGGAAGACCATGCCGTCTTCACATCAGTTCGAACATTAAGATGTTGGAATGTTCCGGTGACACACATCACGCTTGTGATGGCGTGCATGATCATTTCGTCGGTCTCTGCGTACTCATCTACAAATTCCGAAACCGACACAATTATGGTAAAATGCGTGGACGGAGGAGTGGAAGTGTTCAGCAGAAACGCCAGCCAGTATTAAATTTTCGCGGAAGGATACTGCATTAAAATTGAACATCCAAAGTCAAAAGAAACGCTAACATCTCCTCCCGAAGTTACACTCCACGCTCATAGCGTACAATGGAAGACGTTGGAGAATAATCACGTAAGCGTGATCGAACTCAAATGTCCTCCCGTCCCATTTTGTGATCACGTGCAATGCTGGCTGTGTACCGCCAACATCCTCAATCCAGAGTGCCATCCGCAAGCGGCATTAGTGGCGCTAATGACGATACTCTACATCGTAACGGCACTGATCTACACCTTGTGCTATGTTCCAGTAGTACTCGGCAGGCCGTTCAGAATTTGTGGACGCCTACTTCTCTACGGAGTAATGGCATGTGTGCGACTAATCCGAAAAATGTGGCCGTGGAGAAGAAGAAGACCAAACAGGCAAGACATTGAAAACCTGCTTCGAGCCCCACTCATTGCGGTGATCTTCACGATCTTGCTGGGAAGCGTATCGCCATGTCAGGATGTGGATATCTTCTCTCTCTCTCGACTACAGTGTGCTCCAGAAATCGACGCCACGAGGGAGTGTTTTGTTGAGACATCAAACATAATAAAATTGAACACTTTCAATCAAGAAGCCTGCATTCGACTCAGAAAGAACGTGTCTACCATTCGGCGATACCGTTTCCTATGGAAAGGTCTTCACCTCGAATGCAACAAAGAAACTATCCTGTTTACAAGAAACACGAGACATGAAGTCGTCGACGCCAAACGCTGTGCTCACTCAGGAAGTTGCACAGGAAAAAAATGCGAAGACGTAAAGGAAACATCAGTCATTCCCGAACTAGCTCGAGGAAATGCCTATCCCGGTACTACCAGATGCATGGAGAGCTGCGGCGGTCCTGGCTGTGGATGTTTCTACCTCAGTAGCGGGTGCCTTTTCTATCGCATATTCCACGTTCCAAACGACAATGCAATCTACGAGTTGTTCCGCTGCCCTTCTTGGAAGGAAAAGGTGGAAATCGAGATTCAGTCAGAGGATGACAGTGGAAAACACCAATCGACCACGGTTTTCCTGCAACCAACGGTACCCGTGACGACAGGAACAATTCGCCTCAGTCTGAGCTCCTTAGCGATGCCTCCAACTCCCGCACTAAATGCACACTTCATAACGGACGGAGATGAAATGGCCATATGGCACCAGCCGATACAGATGCCACTGAAATGCCAGTCTAGAGAGGAAGCCGAAACTCTGAACTGCTCTTCCAGTCACAACTGTGTTTGTCAGTCAGCTGAGCTCCGAGTCAGTTGCCGCTGTGTAGATTACGATATTACTTCACTGTTTCACGGACAACTAGAAAATCGAATGCCCGTCAGACACCCATGGATTTCTTTCGAAAAATTCGTCAGTGACAACACTTCTGTTACAGCGGTAATTCCTACTCTAGTCACGTCGGAACTTATTGCCCGCATCAAGGAGGACATCTACATCGCAAGAAAGGAAGTCACCGATACGATTTGCACCATTCCAAATACGATCATTCGAGGATGCTATCGATGTGGACAGGGAGCCGTAGCAGAACTAGAATGCACAAGCAATGCTGAAGAAACGAGAGCAGAAATAAGGTGCCAGGATCACTTCTTCTCGGTTCCATGCTCTGCAGACGGCAGAAAGTCAGAAATCCGGTTCGCCCTCACGACAGCTCGAGTAGGACTCGAATGCTTCGTGTCCTGTGGCCAAAGGGCGACGCGCTTTGAGATCACAGGAATACTGAACTGGGTCAGAACCATAGAAGGATCGATCGTGAGGATCTTGAAGGGAGAGAACACCATAAGGGAAGAAATTGTTCTCCCAGACATACCCCATATCCTTGATACGATCCTCTCAGGATACAAAGTCGTCGCTATTGCTCTGGTAACCTTTGTAATAGCGCTGATGTTCGGATACTTATTCTTCTGGACATGCGGAATACGAATTCTCGTGGGACTCCTACGCCTTGTCCTCACAATAACAAGGTTGAGTGTTCAAATCATCGTGAATACGATTGCACGCGGACTACGGTTGAGCGCAAGCTACCTCTTCCGAAAGCCAAAGGCCAGAGGACAACACGAGAAACAAATATAGAACTCCTTATTTCTCACTAATTTGTCATCTATCCTTTCAACGGTTTTTTCAAATTCAAATTCAAACGACGATCGTGCGATAGAAGGCCTCAAGATTCAACAAAATATGTTTTCTCGACCACTATCAGCGGCTCTCATCTCAGCTCGACTAGCAGCAACACCGTATATAAGCCCGGTGACTGAAGTCAAGGGTCATTCTGCGTCTACCGTCAGCAGTGCCCGAGATGTCATCGTCCTCAACCACGCCAACCGACGCCGACTCAGCGAAGGAGGAGCAGCGCACGAGGCAGAGAGCCAACGAGCGGTAGCAGCTGAGATCGAGAGGACTTCGACGACAACCGGAGACGCAGCAGTGTATCAGCAAGAGTGTGCGCAGACAACCAGAGCGATGACGCAGACAGACCCGGCAGCGGAGCAGCAGCGGACGACGGCAGAGAAACAGCGAACGGTAGCAGCTGAGAACCAGGGGACCTCGACAACAACGAGAGACGTAGCAGTATGCCAGCAAGAGAGAGCGCAGACGACCAGAGCGGTGCCGCAGACAGGCAAATCGTCAACACCAACTACGGACCCAGGAGCGAGGCAGCAGCAGACGACCGTCGCCAGTAATAAGATGAAGAGGTCGCAGACGACGAAACGTACGACATCTGAGGCAAAAAGCAGAAAATGTCTCATGCGAGCCGAACTCCAGAGGTCGAACGCCAGAAACCTCCAGGCGAAACGAAATACGACTTGTGGCAAGACTTTTGCTCAAGGGGTGCTGCAGTGTTCCAGCAGACCCAGGAAAAACTCTCGAAGCTGGCAAAAAACGAGGCGAAAGAAGAGGAGCAGCTATGGTGTCGACTGAGAAAAATCGATGATCGAACTGAAGCGATGGAAAGAACGATGAAGGAACATCACCAGTATGTCCAGTTGAACCTGCGGCCGACCACGGTGACACTCCAGGAGGAGCATCTTCAGCAAATGCTG
Organism: Heligmosomoides polygyrus polygyrus; assembly: GCA_947396885.1. Taxonomy (NCBI): domain Eukaryota; kingdom Metazoa; phylum Nematoda; class Chromadorea; order Rhabditida; family Heligmosomidae; genus Heligmosomoides; species Heligmosomoides polygyrus. The sequence continues at coordinate 44,154,950 of OX377206.1, forward strand.
AGCATCCTCACAGCCGAGACGACGAAAATCAGCGACAGCGCTCACGAAAGCATCGAAACTGCCAAGAATTCGATACTGAACCAGATGAGCGAGATGGATAAGGAGATCTCGGAATGCCATTTCGAGATCCAGAAGGTCAGCAACAGGGCTGTGCTGAACGAGATCAACGAGCTGTTCAGACGGATGTCGGCGTTCAAAGCTGAAGTTATCCAGAGGTTGGAAGAAGTGGAAAAGAAACAGCAGGTGCTACCGGAAATCCTAGCCGTAGTCAAGTCGATTGAAGCCCGCCTGGATCACCAAAATGACAGCCACCTACCACCAGCAGAGAGACCAGCCGATCCAGAGGACGAAGAGTCCGTTAACTCGCTCGTCATCATGGATGCCCTATCAGGCGACTCGGACTCTCCGGATACACCTGACAACCTCGAGGACGATAAAGCTACCCGGGAGGGAATCGCTGCTAAGCGTAAGACGCTAACCAACATCCAGACCAGAGTCGCCCAACTGAACCAGCAGATTGATGAGGAAAACCGAAGAAGGGATCGGTCACCGAACAGAATCCACAAGCTCAAGGTGGAAAAGTACAGGCTTCTCGACAAGGAATACGACGTCAAAGAGAAGGAGCAGCGCCTGAAGATAGCGCTGGGAGAATGGACGAAGCGCTGTCAAAGGAAGTCTCTCCCATCAGAGCCACCATCTCAAGGACGGACGGAATCGCCGAGAAGGAAGTCACGCAGATCGTCGCCACCACCACAGCAGTTCCTACATCACAACTCGCCATCCCCTGCCCGAAGAGTTCGATCGCCAAGCAGAAGAGGTCCAGCACCCAGCCGCAGATCGCCGAAGAGCTTCCATCGTCAGGAAACGCCGCCATCGAGTCGAGTTGTTGAATCGCCGCGTAGCAGCCACAGTCGAAAGGAGTCGCAGCGCACAGGTCATCGCTGACATTCGGTGTGCCCGAGGACAAGTCGCTGGGGAGTGTAGAGGAACTCTACTTCTTTAGTGATAGAATAGTGTTATCACGTAGCTGATCTGTTTACTATTACTTGTTTTAGTGTTTAGTGGTAGAATAGTGTTATCATGTAGTTAATCTGTTCAATGTTCACTTGTCATATCGCATAATGCCGCAGATTGTTTTCTTTTCTTTGTTAGTTATGTAGAATATGCCATGAGAAAATGATAACGCTCCGTATAAAAGCGGAGCGCTAAGCTATATCAAGTGCGGTTCATATCCTCGCCCAGATAAATCTCGTAGCTGTTCGTCTTCGTCGTCGTCTGTCGTACATCGAGGTCATAATCAACGATTTTGCCCAAACTTCGCCCAGAGGGGTTATTTGGGGTGATGATCACGAATCTGACATTCGTTTTTGAAATTTCGGCTGATTACGGTAGATTACTGGAGATACGGGTGACTAGGGCTGTCGAGGTCACAGGGTGTTAATCACGAATCTAACCCTTTTGACAATTTAGAGTGAAATAAATGTGTAGGAGATGTGTAGGAAGCAAATTTGTGAAGAAGGCGGCGATTATGAAAAAATGCAAAAATATTGCGTAGCACGGGAGTCAAACATCCGGCCCTGCACCTTTGAAGCAGTCCCGCAACCTGCTGTGCCACTGACTCGCTTGCCGCAGTGCCTTTCGCCGCGTCCTATACAACAGCCCACGCGCACGAATGCACGTGGGTACGTGGTGACGGTGCGCTGCTGCACCCCGCCATCGAGGGCCCGTAGCTCTTTGGGTTCAATGACTCAGCAAAAACGAAACATCTTTTTTTGTACTATATGTAGGATGGAGATTCTATTAGTATTATCCATTTTCCCCGTTCAGACCTACGCCTGAAACCTTTCCCTGGTCAGAATTCATTCTGGAATCTAAGATAATAACTGGATGACTGATTAGTCGTGGTGGGTCCACACTTCCACAGGAGTATTCAGTCTGTGCCAGCCTAGAAATTCTGCGTCCAAGGTGACACAGCTGAACAGTTCCTAGATGGTTCTCGAAGCAATAGTTTTGTGTCAGAATTCAATAAGTCACCATAGTCAATAAAAATAACAGTGCATGGCAGATATTCGTGATGCTCCATTTAAAAAAATAATCGCATAACTCCATATGGATGAATATCTCACCTTACGAAATGAAAAATGGAGTTTAAAAATTAAACTTTGAAATGGTACTACTGTACTTTTGGTACCCCACTTAATCTTGTTTAAAATAGGTCTTCTAGGGGTAATCTGCCATGGGAAGAACGAATATCATAGTCGTTTATTGCGGAAATGTCTTATAAGCCCGCTATATTAAATTGGAATCGCCCAAGGCCTTGCGAAATAGCGGGCGCTGGTAAGAGACGCAGAGACTCCGCCCCCTACCAGCACGCATTCGCGGCCGTCTCGAGTGGGGGGGGGTTACCATAGTATGCCGTGGCGCGCAGGCGTAGCGACTAGATACTCGCAGCGAATTAAATGCGGCGCAATGTGACTATGGAGGGGTCAGATAAATGGGCCACACCCCGGAGTCCCTTCCCTTGCCCAAATCTATGCTCTCCTCCGCGTCAGCGGAGGAGAGCACAGAACAGATTCTCTGTTGCTAAATTTGCTTTCAAATTTTGGGCAAGGGAAGGGACTCCGGGGTGTGGCCCAGTTATCCGACCCCTCCATAGTCACATTGCGCCTTAAATGCAGTCTTATCTCCTCGTTTCGATTACAGATTCGGTCTTATTTTCTTCCGAATAGGGCGAGAGAGGGACCTCTAGGATGAAGGCAATTTTAACACGGGTGTCCTAGTGGGCCCACACCCCGGAGTCCCTTCCCCTGTCTAATTATGTGCTCTCCTCCGCGTGAGCGAAAGAGAGCACACAACAGAGCTTTCAAGCCTTTTCGAGATTTCAAGGCTTATGCCCTGGCTAACCTCTGCTGCAGGCTAGGAACGGCGAAGTAGTGCGCATCATTAGGAGGCGGAGTCTCTGCGTCTCTTATCAGCGCGCGCTATCTCGCAAGGCCTTAGGCAATTAGAGCTTAATATGACGGGCTTATAAGGCATTTCCGCAAAAAACGACTATGATATTCGTTATTCCCATGGCAGACTACCCCTAGTAGACCTATTTTGAACAAGATTAAGTGGGGTACCAAAAGTACAATAGTACCTTTGAAATTTGCACCTTTGATCAGGATCACTGATGTAGTCTTGGAGTAGACAACCACATGCACCAACCTTCACTGAACACTTTGTTTCATGATACTGCGCTATATGCTTACAAAGTTTTGTAGCTATTTATAAATAACGGATCAAGAATTTTGCATACATAGTTTTTGTGGTACATTAATTTTGCATTGTCGTTGCCATTTTTGAGTGCTTTTTTGGTGCTCTAACCAGTTTCAAGAATATTAATACTACAGTTGTCAAACATTGTTTCTCTCACAATTATATGAAAGAGAATTATTTTTAATTGATAAGCTGATTGTGTGCAATAGAAAACTTGTGTGGAACAGTGCGCATTTCCGTTCCCGCCTTTTGGCCCGAAAGCAAGCGGAACACGGAACGGAACGGAAGAGCCCAAAATGGCCGGAAACCGGAATTTGGAACACGGAAACGGAAATTCCGCACATCCCTGATATTGACACCAGGTGACCCTGTTGACTTAGATGAAGAACCTTTTAAGCTAAAAGTCACCTATAGAGGTGACTTTTACCTTGAAGGGTCCTTTGTGTAGCTTATATAGTAGTCGAAGCAGTACACCTACTCGAATGTTCTGAACAAATGTGCTGAAGAAGATGACAACAATGACATGATTGCCCTGCCTACTACCTCAGAAACAGCTGAAAGGTTGATAAGGCATCCTTGAATGAGCACAGGTGTCAGGCAATGAGGTGCATGAGTCACATCTACTTCCATGCGAAGATGTTTCACAGGTTTCTCCTGTCTTCGTAAGGACCGTTTCGTTGTCCAACGCCTCTTTCACTTATTCGTCCATGAATAAGAAACTACTGTACTTGGAATGATCATTGGATTACCAATTCCTCTGGCTATTCAGGTCATATCAATGCTTTCAAGAAGACGCTTGCGACAGTCGACAAGGGCCTGTTTAACGTCTTTGTTCCACAGGTTGATGAGTTTACTACCGTTGTCCCCAATTACGCTTAGCAGCTATTTCCTCAATAGAGAGCTTTTTTTTCGGAGCAATAGAGAGCTCTGTTCGATCTGAGCAAGAATTAGTTTAAAATATAGAGAGTATATACAAAAAGCGACTCTTCTTACCGACTGCCCCCCAGGCCCGAAAAAAAACGTGGGATCTACTATTAGTGACCCATTGTAAATGAAAAACATGAGTAAATGATACAGGACGACTTCAGTTATTCCCTGTTTGGGAAGCGCCACGCATTTTACCATCGCAGGATATTGTCAAGGCAATTTGAATATGTATTTGACCAGCATAATGACTTGCTGTGGCCAGTCGATTGACAAGTCAGTGCATTATTCTGCCTGGTACCAACTCATCGAGCCCAAAAGGAAGGAGGGCTCGATTGTCCTGAACGGGAAATCCGAACCAAGAATTTTGAATCGCAGGGCATGCGGCAGCCGGCGCCTCGCCAGACTGCGCTTCCTTGTGCCTTGAGGAACAAAAAACACCAGTGAGAAGTATACAGTACTTTTCATACTGTGCCCAATGATCGCTTGCTTCGGCTACAGCCTTGACACATTTATGTTAGCGTCCCTTGATTGGGCTTCTGTCGAAGGTGAGCGCCATTTTATTCACTCAGCGCGTTATTCTCGGTGTGGCACTATATCCAACACCGGCGCTCGCGGATTGACGGTCTTCATAACGTTTGTCCACGACACAGTATACGAACAAAATGCTTCGTAGCTGGGCTTTTATGTATATCTTACTCTTATGCTTTAAGCTTCCAAACGCTTGTTCTTTTCCAGAGAGGTATAGTACTCCTGCTTTATCTCTGGTCTTTGTAGAACGTCAGTGGAGCAATTATCCACATTCAAATTCCAGTATCGCTCGCTGTGCTGAGGCCGTTCGTGCTGTTTCTCAGTTTTGGGACGGTACCATTTCAAAACCCTTACTACGGATGAAAGCCTACGAGAAGAGGAATCAAGACCTGGCTGTGATAGATTTGTTTGTGGACAGATTTATGTCCCACCTGTCCGCGATCTTCAACAATTTGGTGTGTATTCCTGTCCATATTTCTCGAATTTATAGATATTTTGTTCCCATTTTTGGCCTATATTCAATCAATGAAGTGTTGCAGAACGACTTTTCTCTTGGACAAGATTGGCACGCGCTTTCAATCCCCAAGCAGTCCCAACGGTTTCACGCACTTTCACCTCTTTCGGACCTTATAAGCTGGCTGAAAACGAATAGGTATGTATTTCTGGAAACATCTTTTGTTATTTCAAAAGCTTTGTTTATTTCATTTCCCATAGCACACCGACGTAGGGGAATAACTGTGTTACAACTTGGAAAAGTCTCCTCGATTCAGATATTGTTCTGTTTAATTCTTTAAAAAAATTCTTGCGGCTCGTTCCGTGTGGACTATTGTACTGCACTGTTTTTAAATATTACGAACATTTGTTCTACCGCAACTTTACTCCAAGAGCTTTCGTTATTAGCTCTGTTTAGACCAACTCCTTACAATGCAGCGGTACAGCGTTACGTTGAATCGACTAAAATTCTCTACAAACGACATTTTGAAGCATTTTTCAACAGTGTGATTGATGAGGTGCAGCGGATCGGCCTGGCAGACAAGCGTTTGAGTAAGTATATCGTTCAACTTGCCGCTTTGTTAATTTCTTAAGTACTACTTTCGTTTTTTCATTTTAAGTAGGACGCTTTTTAGAGTGTTTGCAAAGTTCAAATGAGCACGTGGCGCTATCCGACTAAGGTGGGTGTAATGAATTTGCGAAAAAGTTACATAGCTGAGTAGATAATCACATAAGCAATCTAAAACACCCACATTAGGTCCGGAATCCTGCAGTCCAAAGACATAAAATCAAAGTTTAACATAACAACTGCAATTGAAGGGTAGGGAACACCTTAAAAGTTTTGGTAAGCACAAATAGAGCAGCACAAATATAGAAGGCACTAACCTAGCCAGGAATAGTTTCTTCCTGCATGCACGAAAGTTCTCAAAAAAGGTGTCCCTTAAATAGCCAAATTTGAGGTTCCCTTTCAGGCCACACTGCTGTCGATAGCATTCGAATCGCAGTCGAACCTCGTCTTTACTCGCTCGCACCCGTTTGTCGTGAAACTGCACGTGGCTAACGGCAGTACGGACAGTTTCTAGTTTTCCATAAGAGACCTCTGCCCTCATAAGAATTCGTCGAATTCTTCGAGGGTCATCCGATCTATCCCCCCCCCCCGAATTATGTCATGTTCTCAAGGGGTTTCAGCTTTTCCCTGCTGACATATCACCTGAAATCAAATGTTGCTATAAGGGCTAGCGGCGGTTGGTTGAGCTGAAAGGCTTGCTGGAAGATTAGGAAGATCACTTGACGGGAGAGCCGAATGCGTAAGAATAATAATGAGAATTTCTTGAAAGCCTCGGAGCCACGTTCGGCCATCGCGAATGAACAACACCTTGCCGGCGTAGATATCGTTATCATTATCATAATCATTGCCGCTATCATTTATTGCACCTCATTCACCAGCAGTAGTTGGGCTAAACGGCTATACACCGCTGTGTACGCTATGGTGTGCGACGGTGGACCTGTGCTGAGTGTCACAGCGCCCATCTCCGGAGCTAGGGTGAGTGTTTTTGGATTGCTTATCTGATTATCTACTCAGCTATGTAACTTTTTCGCAAATTCACTGGACTCACCTTAGTCGGATAGCGCCTGAGCACGTCTTAAGAAACTGAACGGACGCCGGCACGGACGCTGGAGTGTGGCAGGCCACGCCTCGCTAGGAGGCTCCACGGGTCACGTCAGGCTAGCCGTCGGCTCCTTGGGCCACGACAGGCTAACCGTAATCGTAATAAAAATTGGCTTACTTTCTCTTCTGACACCCTTCTTCTAGATTATCTACCTTGGAAGGTGATGGCTAGTAATAGTCACAGCGAACAGCAATGCGTCCACACTACCTCCTTGAGCGCAATGGGAGGGGAGGAGCTAACGAGGAAGGTCAAAGAGGTCACCGTGGAGTTTCTCAAAGCGACCTATATAGGGTTGTAGGGCGTTGTCTGGGAAGCTTCATAGTGGTTTCCAAATTTCCTGCGGACCTCTGGGTAGGTCAAAAATGGCAAAAAACTGTAGCGCTTCAGTGCGGGCCGATAACGCAAAACTGACGCCTGGAATACCTTGTCGTGCCCACAAATAGTCCCGCAAAAGGTTTGGAGCTTCAATCATTGCTAGAACCTAGGAATTGATTAATTCTTAACTGAAACGAGGCGGCGCATTCACGGGAGACGCGAGCCACTAGGTGGCGAGCGACTGGATGGCCGAGTGGTTAGCGTGGCGGACTTGCTGGAGAGAGGTCGAGGGTTCGATTCCAGCGGTGTGGTTTCTGCGTTGCTGGGAGCACATCTTGCGCTTTTGCCACCGTAAAGTGTTTTCTGTCACGACTAGGTGTCATATTCGATTTCCAACTCTGATCTCAACCTTCTGTGATACGATGTTACTTCAAAACACAAGTCACGCGAATGAATATGCAATGAACTGTTTAACAGTTGTGGTAACGTTCTATAAAACACGTGAAGCAAAGCAGCTTCTGACATCAGCAGCAGCGGATAAATGCCAAGGAAGAGCAGCCGGAAGCTTCCTGGCAGGACGTGTCGACAGGCACTTCATCGAAGGCGTAGTTCGCGGGTGTTGAAAAGTGCCCCGTATGCGTGTCCACATATCCAGCTGCCACCCACGCGTACGCAAAGCACCTTCGGAATACCGGAGCGCAGAATTGCCTATACGTCTGACTGACCACCTGCAAGGACGGGTGCCTTGAAAATTGCCTTAAAAATTTAAACATCAAGTGAGCTGGTCCGAAGCGATTCATGATTACCTTCAAAGTATTGTCTCTTGAGAAGCAGTTAAAATCCGGACGGGAGTGGAGCACATGTTCATTAATTCGACGGATGAAATTCGTTTGAAAAGCCGGAAGAAGTATACATCGAAAGGCTGGTAAAGGCTCGTCGCTCCTGGCGGTATTGTCATCAGCTTAAGTTCTTTTCCAGCAGGCACCTCGGAAACGAGGTTCTCGTGATCCCTGAACCCATGCCAGCTGTCAAGGAGGACAATGGTTAGGGGTGCTGCCGAAGAGCCAACAACGCATTCTCGAAAGAAACGCGGGACTTGTTGCTTCGTCATGATGTGGCTCATTCCTGCCACTATAAGAAGGTTTGGTGCCGACCAGTGACCGCATTGAGGAAACGATTCACTAGCCTCCTGCAAAATCAAAAAGAGCTTGTCTCCAAGTCGGCCGTCGGCGTATAGCACTGGAACAGCAGTGTACGAATGGGTCAGTGACGACAGGGATTGCACAACACGAGTCACTTGCTTCATTCCAATAGGTGCCAGCGTCCTGATAAGAATTCCAAAATACTTTGCCAGCTGCAAATAGGCTAGATCTAGGTAGATGTATCTAGTTTTATCTAGACCATAGCATGTCTCATAGCAAGGTCGATATTGCAGAAGATGGAAAGAGGACATCTCTCCATCTCTCTTTTCACGGACTTTACGAAGGCAATTGCTACAGCTTCGATTTCCTCTCGGTTACGAAGGCTGCGCGTTGTTACGAACGATGTCTCCATTCTGGAGCGCAATCCACATCCCCGTAGGAAGCTAGCAATCCACTGGTTTGACGTCTTGAATCGTTCCAAGGATCGAAGTGAGTTGAAATCAGGGTTGGAAATCGAATATGACACCTAGTCGTGACAGAAAAACACTTTACGGCGGCAAAAGCGCAGGATGTGCGCCCAGCAATGCAGAAACCACACCGCCGGAATCGAACCTTCGATCTCTCTCCAGCAAGCCACGCTAACCACTCGGCCATCCAGTCGCTGGCGCCCTAGTGGCGCGCGTCTTCCGTGAATGCGCCGTCTCGCTTCAATTAGGAATTAATCAATTCCTTGGTTCTAGCAATGATTGAACCTCCAAACCTTTTGCAGGACTATTTGTGGGCACGACAAGGGTACTCCAGGCGTCAGTTCTGCATTATCGGCCCGCACTGAAGCGCTACAGTTTGTTGCCATTTTTGACATACCCAGAGGTCCGCAGGAAATTTGGAAACCACTATGGTGCTTCCCAGACAACGCCCTACAACCCTATATAGGTCGCTTTGAGAAACTCCACGGTGACCTCTTTGACCTTCCTCGTAAGATGCTGAAGCCAAATGTTTAGAAGACATGTATAACTAGACCTGGCATTATTTATCCGAAGAGTGGAGCACACCTGCTGCGTTTTCGAGGGCAAGAATGTTTGGAGATGCGCGACACAAGCTGATTTATGGCAATTCTTCAAAAGTAAAATAATTTTTCTCTCCCAATATAAAACTATGCTCACAAGGGAAGGGTCACAGGCGTAGGTCTGAACGGGGGAAATGGATAGTACTGCGAGAATCTCTACCCTTCATATGGTAGAAAAACATATTTCGTTTTTACTGGGTCCTTAAGCCAAAAGGATACGGGCCCTCGAAGGCGGGGTACAGTAGCACACCGTCAGCACGTGTCCAGTGGACATGGGATCCGAATCATGCATTTTCGGATATCCGGCCGGATTTATCCGCTTTCGGATTATCCGAAATCCGGCTCGGCCGAAAATTGCCCTCATCTGAATCACCCGAAGATCCGGAGTTTCTAAAATTGCCCTCATCTGATTCATCCGAAGATCCGGGGTTTTCAAAATTGCCCTCATCTGAATCATCCGAAGATCCGTAGTTTTGAAAACACAATGATTCGGATAAAATCGGATAATAGGAGGTTGGCGCGCCTTGCTGGCAAACTCTGCGCCGTTGATAACCTGACTGTTTCGGGCAGATTTGCAATCATTTGGCGGGAGTTCTCTCACAAGGAAAGGGTCTGATAGCGTATGTCTGAACGGGGAGTCATCCTATTAAATAGGAATAATCCCCACCCCCCAATTAGCATAAAATGTGTTTCACTTTTGCCATAAATACCTGCCTGCCTTAAACCCGAGGAATAGGGGGTCCTTGAAGTTACAGTGGAATCGGCGCCTAACGAGTTCGGAGGTCTTGTACGCCCGCGATGCCTTTGAGGGCAATCACCTCGGAGCGCAGTGGGTAGTGACGTTGCTCCATGGGAAGAAGGTCGGGGGTTCGGTCCTCATGCGCTGCTGCATTCCTGCTTTTCAACTGTTGAGATTTCAGGGATTCTGACGTCTATCCCGTCTATACCGTTTTCAGCGTTTGTTTTTTGCGCATTTTCCAGCTGCATGCTGTGGTACTCAACATGATGATGTATAAATATTCAACACCATTGATACACAGGTACAACATGCATAAAGCAGCACTGGGCACAATGCGGGCAGTGTATAAATCCTACAGGCTCCTCTCAGTCTATCCTGCTCGGTAAAACTATTCTGCTCGGATTTTCAAAGGAGACCATGATGTGACGTCACATGTGGTTAGAACGTGAAAATCTGTGGATCCCGCAAATTGACCTAAACGGCATCGATACACTCTTTCTCTCATCTCTGCCTGTCATCTGGAAATCAGAGTTCTGCCTGCGGTTCTCTAAAACCTAACACCAACAATGTCACCGATGCTCGAGTGGTGATCCACTTGCTCACGCTGAAGTGTGGTCTACCTTTAGATAAGGAGCCTTCAAGAGAGAATGACATCAACATGACGGAACGAACAGATGGCCAAGGGAATAACAGCAACCTGACCGAACGGATGGCCAGCATATTCAAGGACTTCGAAGCACGTCAACTTGAAGTTAACGAAGACGAACGGCTGGAAGTGGTGGAAAACCAGAAGAAGGTTGGGATCAGCAAAATGAACTGATAGACGTGGAAAGGCTGGCAAGCAGTGGGCATATGATAACGTTTTCGGCTGGAGCTCTTGTTTCAGAGGAAAGGGAACGTCTTCAATTAGATTTCGCCTATGGAGCCGATCTCATTTGTCCATATATGGAAGCAAACTGTGAGGAGCCAGTAGCTTTATGCGCTGCTCGTATTGTGACCAGTGCTTATGTTTCATGACCTTTGTGTATGTGTATCACAGATGTTAAACGTTTGTACATCGTTATGTTGAACAGCTTTCCCATTGCGTTTTGGTTAAAAAACCGGTCAGTAATAAACAAGTGGCAACAAAGCTGCTCTCCACGGCATAGATCTGGAAACACAGCGCAGCAAACATCTAAAATGGTATAGATGTAAGAATCCCTTCAATCAACCAATCAGTTGAAATGCAAAGATGCAGCAGCACAGAAAGTCGACCCTCTACCTCCCTCTCATGGAGCAACGTCGCTATCCACTGCGCTACGAGCCGCTACCCGCCGGCGGCATTGCGGGCGTACATGACTCCCGAACTCGTGAGGCGCCGATTCCACTGTAACTTCAAGGATCCCCTACTCCTTGGGTTTATCGATTTGGCAAAAAAGAAACACATTTTTATACTAATTGAGGAGTGGAGATTATTACTATACGACTCGCTCTCTCCATTCAGACATACGCTTCAGAGCCTTCCCTTTTCAGAGCACGAGAAATTTCTTGGGGGACGTTTCGTAATCGTTTCATTATTGTCCTTTACAGACTTCGCTGTGTATTACCAACTCACTATTGAGTTGGTATTGGTTCTCTGGTGTCTTAATGCTGTTTTTTGTTTGTTCTGGAAGCGCAAAGTAGCTCTGGGGAGGGGCAGCCAAATACGTCATCTTTTACGTAGCGCTGGTGTGTTGCACTCCATTGGTGAACTAAACTGGGCCAGATATGATGTAATTGGGCATTCATTTGCCCTGTTACCAGAGCATATAACCATTTAATTCAAGGTGAGGCGCTCCAAGCTGCTTTGCGTGCTCGTGATTTTAATTAGTCAATGAAATAAACGCGGAGTTACTGATATGGTCCGTCTTTAAGAGATTGCGTGCCACTATTATATCACTTATCCGGTTGCATCCGAATCGGATATCCGAAATCCGGCTCGGCCGAAAATGGCGTTATCTGAACCATCCGAAGATCCGGGGTTTTCGAAATCGCCGTCATCTAATCATCCGAAGATCCGGGGTTTGAAAAAATGGCCTATCCGAATCATCCGATTATCCGGAAAATCGGTGTCGGATCCAATGTCTAGTGTCCACGTGCATGCATGCGCGCGCTGTTGTATGGGACGCGGCGAAATGCATGATTGCCGCCTTCTTTACCAATTTGCTTCCTACACATCTACTACATATTTATGTCACTCTAAATTGTCAAATAAGAATAAGATTCGTACGCAAGTTCGGGTAGAAACGGTGACCATGACCTTACCATTAATCACCTTTACCTACTGTAATTTAACATACTCCACGGTAATACGAAAAACAGATGTCAGATTCGTGATCACCATCCCAAATAACCCCCATGGGAGAAGTTTGGGCGAAATCGGTGATTATGACTTCGACCGCCCTAGTCACCCGTACCTACCGTAATCTACCGTAATCGGCCGAAAATTGAAAAATGGATGTCAGATTCGGGATCAGGACCCCATATAACCTCCCCGGGCAAGGTTTGGGCGAAGTCGGTGATTATGACCTCAACATCTCTAGTCACCCGTACCTGCTGTAACCCGTGCCTATAAGGTCATTGTTTAACACTGAAAAACACATTGTATAATTCAGAAACTGAGAAAAGTGAATGACTCACGTTTCACAGAGAAATCATTATTTGACAAATTAGAGAAATAAATGTGTAGGAGATGTGTAGGAAGTAAGTTGACTTAGACTGCCATAAGGCACGACTCTCACGATACTACTTTCACGACTCCAAAGGTAGAGGAGAGGTCGAAAAAATTCCTTCCCCAAACCTCGCGCAGAGGGTTATTTGGGGTGCTGATCACGAATCTGACATCCGTTTTTCAAATTTCGGCCTATTACGGTAGGTTGTGGTGGGTACGGGTAACGGTGCAATACTGTACTCCCAATTTCGAGAGCTCGTAGCTCTTTGGGTTCAAGGACTCAGCAAAAACGAAACATATTTTTCTAGTGCATGAAGCTCAGTAATTCAAACTAAAAAACGAAACTGTCCCAAGATGCCAGCGACTGATGAGACCGGCGCTTAGCATTGTAGCGCATAATGTGCAGCCGCTAAATGTCGGAAGAGCACGAATTTGGAACGTGTTCGTTTAGTACAATCTAATATCCAGATAGTATCCTTAATCAGTTATGGCTAGACCAGACGTCCTAACGGCCACCAAACGTCTGTTGAGTGCTTCGCCCCAAGCCCCGAGGACAGAACATCCCGCCCGGTTTTTTTCTTCCTCAGACCTTCTTACTCTGATTACAGTTTAAAAAATGGTTTCACTATATAGATTGGTATGACCGGATTTGCTAGGGCAGAATCATCAGAAATGCTCCTATGAAGTTGGCCCAGCCTCTTTCTCATGTACGCGGTTTATTATCCAACCAGACGTTCAGCGGCCTACCGGCTGCCAAACGTATGCTTGGGGCTTCGCTTCCAAACTCCGAAAACAAAACTACTTGCCTTATTGACATTCCGGCCCTCATAAGAGGAAAAACTGGGCTCACTTATTATTAGGGTAAGGTGAGGCCCTCAAAACGGTTGAGGTGAGGCTTGTCCACCGTCCAGCGCATTCGTGCAATTCCCGCTCCGGAGGATCTAATCTGCAGAAAAATTGATAAAGCCAATAGTTTTTGTTCGATCGGTGGATATAGTTGGGTTGCTGTAGAAACAATTGAACAAATATGGGCGAAAATCGATAACTTCGGCGGAAAATCGATAACATAGTCGATATTGGTCGCCCGATCGAATTCCATACCAGACCAGGGATAAAGCTACTCTTCAACTTCTCAATATATTTAGATGTCTTCATTCTAGGAGCCTTAAGGTTATTCTCAAAGCGTGTAAAACCTACATAAGACTTATTCCGGAACCAGCGTCGGTTGCGGGCTTCGCCCGCACCCGACTCTGGCCGGGCGGGCCACGCTAGGCTAGCCGGCTTCGCCGGCGTCGTGTGTGGTGAGCCATGTGGGGTCAGAAACCCAACCCAATCTCGAGCCCGCTAGGGTCCCCACAACCCAGCGTCGGTTGCGGGCTTCGCCCGCACCCGACTCTGGCCGGGCGGGCCACGCTAGGCTAGCCGGCTTCGCCGGCGTCGTGTGTGGTGAGCCATGTGGGGTCAGAAACCCAACCCAATCTCGAGCCCGCTAGGGTCCCCACAACCCAGCGTCGGTTGCGGGCTTCGCCCGCACCCGACTCTGGCCGGGCGGGCCACGCTAGGCTAGCCGGCTTCGCCGGCGTCGTGTGTGGTGAGCCATGTGGGGTCAGAAACCCAACCCAATCTCGAGCCCGCTAGGAATGCTTCCTTACCCAGCGACGGCTGCCGGCTTCGCCGGCAACCGACGCTGAGTAAGGAAGCATCCCTGGCGTTGATAGCGAAAAAGTGCAGAAAAGAGTAACCGGCCGTCATTGTGCACAATGGAGAGAGATTCGGTATTTGAGGACAGATTCGTCAACAGAGTGGGGTAATGGTTAAGGTACGGCTGTAGACATAGAGGAAAATTGAACGAAAGAAATGCCATCTGGGATGGAAAATAATAGTAAAAATGTGCAAAAAAAGAGCAGCCGGTTGTCATACTGCACAGTGGAAAAGGATTCAATTTATTATGGAGTCGTAGCTTCCCTGGTGGTGGGGTAGTGGTAAAAGTATGGCGGCAAAAATTGAGGTAAATTGAAACAAAAAACGGCTTATGTGAGGCAAAATAGCAAAAAAACAATACAGAACGGAGCAACCCGTTGTCATACTGAACAGTGGAAGAGGATTCAATTTCTGTTGTAGCAGCAACGCTGGTAGTGGGGTAGTGGTAAAAGTATGGCAGCAAAAATAGTGGAAGGTTGCACCACACAAGGAGAGCTGGGAAGGAACACTGAGGTGTGACCACTAGACACGTATTGGGAAGAGACCTCTTTCGAAATCACCCTACGTCAGGTAGTCGATGGTAGTCGATGGTAAACAACAGTGGTGGTTGGGAAGAGACCTCTTTCGAAATC
This sequence comes from Heligmosomoides polygyrus polygyrus, assembly GCA_947396885.1. Classification (NCBI taxonomy): domain Eukaryota; kingdom Metazoa; phylum Nematoda; class Chromadorea; order Rhabditida; family Heligmosomidae; genus Heligmosomoides; species Heligmosomoides polygyrus. The sequence goes on from OX377206.1 coordinate 44,170,109, forward strand.
ACCTTATGTCAGGCAGTCGATGGCAGTCGATGGTAAACAACATTGGTGGACAACTGTCAAGCGTCTTCGCTTGGACAACTGGCAACCGCACCGCAAACTTGGGTGATTAAACCGGCTAGCTAGCCAGTGTACGAATTGCGGGTGGCTAACATCGGACAAAAAACCCTTCCTCTTTTATATATTCCGGAATACGGTACCACTGTTTCCAACCCTATAAAGAAGTCGATCATTAATTCCTTGGAAGGAGTTCAAAATATTTTCACTGGGAAAGTCATGATTAGAGCAACTGGTACTGGAATGTAATAAATAAATACAAAAAGGTGCTCTATTCTTGGGACTTAGAGGCAAAGACCCCAACCCCAGCGATAGGGTCCGTCAGGGCTCGTTTATACTTCGACGCCGAGCGACGCGACGCCACTCGGCGTCGAGGTATAAACGGGCCCTCGATCAATATTGTGGCCATATTGATCGAGCGACGCGATCGATCAATTTGGCCAGTACACATGCCATCGCGTCGCTCGGCGTCAGAAGTATAAATGGGGCCTTAGGCCTACTTTAGGCCTATGTTATATTTCGGCGACGCGTCGCCGACGCTGACGTCACCACCGACGTCGCCGACGTCGCCACAGACGCGTGGTCGACGTCGGCGACGTCGTCAACAGATTCTGTGGCGGTGTCGGGGACGTCGTTGACAGGAAAGCATCGGAGCGCATTTTTAGCATCGGAGCGCGTTTTCAATGTCATCACTCGCATGCCACGTGTCTTTCACGTCACTGTCAAGTTCTAAACATAAAAAAAAGTACATCATAAACTAATGTGGCCAAGTAGTAACAAGATTGTAAGCATTCAAACCATGCACAATCAAACAAGTCTGAAATGCAAGGTTTCAGACGGGGCTATTTACACGATACATAGGTCTCGTTACCTGTGCTTTCATATGAGTCTCAAACGTCTTCAAGGGTTAATTAGCAGTAATGTTAGAACCATTCAAACAGTACTTGTATTTTTTAGGATGCCCTGTATTTTTCGCAGGACATAGTGTGTTTTTAGGTTTCAAACTTTAAAAGAAGCACAAATCAAGTACTGTTTGGCGACGTCGGTGACGCTTCTGTGGCGACGTCGCCACAGACGGGCCGACGACATCAGCGTCGCCGACGCCGGTGACAGCGCGTCGCCGTGCTCTGCACGGCACTAGTGTTTGAGAGGGAGTGGACCCTAAACCTTAGCTACCCTTCACTTTGTCACTTTTCTTCCTTTTTGTGTCCTCAGCCGTTCTGTTCGCATTTTCTAGGCTTGCTTCCTTGTAGAGAAAGTGATACTAAATAGGACTGTGTGGAAAATAAGTAGTGTTTCCTCGCTTATCTATCTAATTTATCGTGAACTTATCCATCCTTCTAAAGGCAAATGTGGTTAGTAAGAGAAAGTTTGCCAGATTAGCAATGGTCAAGCAGGCTGCCGTTCATACAAAACAAAAATCATCATCAAGTCTCGAAACATGTTAAGAAAAGCACGCAATGTAAGCAAATTCGAAGCAGATGTGAACATCTAGCGTTTCTATCCGCAGTCTGGTTACCAAATGATGACATTGAAAACGCGCTGCGACGCTGAAAATGTGCTCCGATGCTCTCTTGTGGACGACGTCGCCGCAGAATCTATAGGCCCCCACAGAGTTCTGCGGCAGCGCCGCGGCCCTACGCTTAACCATAGGGCAGAGACGCAGAGCTCGCCGCCGGCGGCGTCCCTGCCCTACCCTTAACCATAGCGGCGAGCGGTGTTGCCGCAGAACTCTGTGGTGGCCTTATCGACGACGTCGGCGACGTCGCCAGCGACGTTGGCGTCTCCGGCTGTCGGTGACGTGTCGCAGCGTCGGCGACACTCTGTTGCGCGGGCTGCTACGCACTGTGTAGCAGCCCGCGTAAGCCCTGGTTTATAGTTGCACCGCTTTGCGGCGCGGCACCATGTTCGGAATAGATATCGATCAGGCGGCGCGAAGGATCGATATCTATGGCGATCGTGGTGCCGCGCCGCGTGGTAGCGTAAGTATAAACTAGGGCTAGCACTGTCGCCGACGTCGCTGACAACAGCGTCGCCGAAGTATAACATAGGCCTTAGGCGGCCGAACGTTTGCTATCGCTATGACAGCTCACAAATTCAATACCAGCCACTTGAGCTCAAGAAGAAGGACATGTGCCCAATGAATGTCTGAAAAACGTCGCTGTTCTAGCGAAGTTACCGTCGCTTAAGGTTTTGTTATCGTTCTTCCTTACATGATTGCTATCAGTTTCAGATTCATCAAATTTATCTAGTAAAGGCTCTATGGATACTATGAGCGAACTTTCTGCCGACTCTGCTCAAGTATCCACGGTATGTTTCTGTTATCATTTTTACGGCTGATGATTGTTTTAGCACAGTTCAAGACAGCCACCTGCATGTTTTCAGTTAATTGAGACTGTATTGGGTGAGTTAGGACCAATCATTGAAATGGAACAAAAATTTTGCGTCAGATTCTTTCATATCAACTCTGAGCTTATAACGAATGCTGAAACTACGTCAACGGACAGCGGTGATAGTTCTAGCATGGGTAGGTCCTTTATTATTGTCTACCATAGACATCTAGGACTTATTAAAATGCTGTAGTTTTCCTTCTTCCCATGCTGCTTGTGCTTCTGATCATCTGAGTTCAACTTTTTCAGTTGGAAGGAATATGGAACGATTAATGAGCGAGCAAGTCCGCTCGATCATGGCTCCGCTTTTTGAGTCACTGAATGGTCATCTCGATCGGTTTTGTAAAGCAATTTGCAAGCAAAATCCAAGGTGAGTGACAGATTTCTTCATCTGAGGGGATCTCTACACCCGCATCTCATTTACCTGATCCGTTTGTTCACGGTGTCTCAGTTCACTGTGATTATTTACAGTAACGTTATGTTGTTGTTCATTATCATGTCCAAGAAAGTGCTGTTGCCGCAGGAGTCTGGTTCCTACTATTCAGTCACGTTTGGCACATTTGTTGTATTAATCAAGCGTCAGTTTGACTTATACATGGTACGACCATTAATTTCTTTATCCTTTGCTTACACTTTCTTCTGTTTTTGTGTTTTGTTGGTCGTCCACCTTTTATATTGAAGCGGTCATAGCGCTTTTATTCAGGAGGTGGAAGGTGCAGCATTATCTGACGTAAAAATTTCGAAGAGAATGCGTGTCGGTATCCTTCCAACGATAGAGAGATTCGCGAAATTTGTGAGGAGTGCGGAAGTCGTTTTTGAAGGAGCTGAAAGACGAAGTGACCTGGAGAAATGGTGGGTTGAAGCTGTTATGGCGAAATACAACTGTAACTGAAGGTAGACGTACCGCTGTAGCGCTGTAGACTGAGGATAAACGTTAGGGGTCGTTTAGTGTGCGCGCGACCCGCGACGCGAAGCCATGTGTAGTGTCCGAATTGATCAATCGCGCCGCTCGATCAATTTGGCCACTACCCATGCATCGCGTCGCGCGTCGCGCGCACGCTAAACGACCCCTTAAACTACACAGGGCGAAGACTGGCCCACTATAGTCTACGGAGAAGACGCCCGAATCTCACGGTGTGCGTTTCGTGCGAAGAAAATGCCCGCAACCAGGGGATAAAATGCCCGGTCAACGTACCGCAAACCAGAGCATATAATATAGTCGTGTAGCATAGAGAAAACGTATACTACTCCAGAATATAACATCATGTGATAATTAGCAAAAGTACGATGATAAAACAAACAACTGTGGGGCAAACGCCATTAAGGAAAGTCAGAATAGATTCGAAACTGTTGGGGAAACCGTTCAGTCGAAGAGTCTCAACCGGATGCATCGTTAAGCTATTGCATCGCTAATCTATTTTCGGTAACGTTTCAATCAAATTTGGACTTCAATAAGAATTACGACTAACGAAAAAAATCATACACAAAAAATGCTCTACTTTCCAAAACAAGAGAGCTTGACGGGTCTGTGTTAAGGTACTACACCGTAAGGCCTATGTTATGTTCATTTGATGGCAACTGAAACGCTAGAACGGCGTTTTACAAAAACATTTATGTAGCAACCAACCATGTATTTCCACATTCAAGTCCTTGTACCACCGGTGTTTTGTAGGAAGAATTCAAAGGCAGAGAAGTGTCGAAGTATGTATCTAACATCCTCTAAGACCGTAGTGTTCAGCCTCTCCGGACAGGTTCCGTTCTAAAGATGACGTCTTCGGGAACTGTTATGCTATCATCCCGTACCAGTGGGCAATACAGTAGCCATGGCTTTTGTTTTAGCGTAATCCAGATGTGCTAAAAACACAGTAACGATATTTTTAATGAAAGGCGCATCCAATTTTCTCTCTCTCTCACCGTATTCTGATTTGCCAATGGTTTGTACTAATTGCATTCGAGCAGAGATTGACGTAGACGTTCGTGTATCGCACATTCAAGCATTTCTTAACTGTCTTGTGTCTCATAGGAACATTAGCAGAGTTCCTGGCCTGACAGTAGTGACCAAGAAGAGGATCCGTTATGAAGTAAGCATTTCTTAACGAAATGCATGATTTCTTAACGAAATGCATAATGCATGACACCGTTGCAGAAAAACGCAGACATCCTTTTATCTTTACAGTGGCAGTGGCTATGCCTTTTGTAGAGTCAAACATTTTCATCTGCATACATAGACGGAAACATCTCTGTTTTTCCTCTTCAAAGTGTATTCGCATCACTGCCCCCAATCGTGCGATCACGTGCAAATATAGCAATTAGTGTAACCCTTTTTGAGAAAGGCTAAGCTTTTCTGGTGTGGGTTCGCACGACACTTCATGAACTTCAAGTGTTAGAGTTGGATCACATTGCTCTTTTTGAGTATGCGGATGAGATATTCTCACGGCTCTAGTCGCCTCGCCCTTCACAGGCCCTGTCCATGACGGAATGGGAAAATACCGTATCGTTACTCATGTGTTTTGTTGAACGGGTTTGATCGACAACCGTTCAGTGGTCACGGATATTTTCTCCCTGGCAGCGGGCATTTTCTCCCCTGAGCGCGGGCATTTTCTCGCAACGAAACAGACGCGACGCGGTTCAGGCATTTTCTCTCGTAATCGCTCACTACTGTGTCTGTGCCCTCCCTGCTTAGAGATCGATCACGCCTACACTAACCCCCACATTTCCTCACTTACCATTGGTTTGCATCGTGAAACATTTTGCATCAACTGTACCCACAGTTCGACTTCTTCGGTGGGGTTTTAGCTAGAAAATTATTCTAGGACACCAAATGTATGCGTATGGTCCTAGATATTGGACAGATGCTATGTCGTGTTCCGATAATTCGACTTCGGCTATATGCTGACATAAATACTATATCCGCCTCGTATTTGCTTCCTTATTGGGCAAGGAGCAGAACTCCAGGATGTATGCAGTGTAACACGGGTGTGTTAGCCGGGCCACACCCTGGAATCCCTTCTCCAGCCCAATACTATGCTTTCATTCGCTGACGTGAAGGAGAGCACAAAGTACAGCTACAGCATTGTTTGTATGTGTTCTTTGCTGTCGGTGCGTCCGGTTTTTTCTGCGTTACTGAAACTTTGTATAAGGCAGATTCCGCTTCCTTTCCCGAAGATGCCATAGCAGCAAACAAAATGCTATATGTCATAAAAAGGAACACTCACAACAGCAGTAGTAGTTGTTAAGTGCTTCAATTCAAAAGATTTCGTAAGAATGAGGCAGACCGGCACTATTGCACTTTACGGACTCCAGAGGACGAGGAGGGGTCGAAAAAAATTTTTCGCCCAAATTTCGCCTAGGGGGCTTATTTGTGGTGCTGATCACGAATTTGACATCCGTTTTTCGTTGTACGCTGGAGTACGGTAAATTACGGTAGGTGCAGGTGACTAAGGCTGCCAAGGTCATGGTGACCGATTTCGCCCAAACATTGCCTATGGGGGTTATTTGAGGTGCTGATCACGAGTCTGACATCCGTTTTTCGTTTTACGCTGGAGTACGGTAAGTTACGGTAGGTGCGGGTGACTAACCAGGATACTATCTCAACGGTAGGTCGGAACGGCGCAGGTGTTGTATATGGGCAGAACCGACTCTCTCTGGGTAGTAACAAACTGCAGGTATCTCGACCCCAATACAACTCTGCGCAGAGTTAGGGGCGACGGAAGTCGCGGGTTGGCGCTCTGTTGATTCACGTGCTCCACAGCTGACGGGCGCGCGCGGGATGAGGGCTCGTATCGCGGACAAGAGCAGTGCTCAGGTGGCGTAGTATGGAAGAGCTCCGGCTCGTAAACGGGGGATCGGGGGTTTGGATCCTGCAGACTGCGTTCCTTTTGCACTTTTGCAAAATCCATGTTTATCATATAGGTAATCCACCTAGGGGTATTATAGTGTGTTATAGAGCATGTTTACATATAACATATGCTTCAAACTACAGATTAGCTAGAATGTTCACTTCTGTGTGTCACTTGTTTGAAGCCTATTTTGTGTTACCACAGTTATGTAACGATAGATATTTTGTGGCACTAGTTAAAAGTTCTGACTCCACCGACAAGACTTCGGTCAAAAAAAAATTCCGCTGAAACTTCTTCTAGGGGGATTATCAGGGGTGCTAATCACGAATCTGACATCTGTTTTTCACGTCTGAAGCGTATGTCTGAACGGAGAGAGCGAGTCATAGGAGGAATCTCCACCCTTCAATCAGTATAAAAATGTGTTTCTTTTTTTGGCAAGTCGTTAAACCCAAGGAGTAGGGGGTCATTGAAGTTACTATGGAGTCGCGGCATCAGCGGCCAGGAGCGCTCATTCGTAGGCTCGCGATGCGCATCTGGGCAAGCGGAGCGTTGCTTCATGTGAGAGAGATCGGAAGATCGATTCTGCTGCGTTGTGGTGTTTTTGCATGTAAACTATTCACTTGTTGAAATATGAGAGGTCCTGACGTCTACACAATTTTAGGACGCTTCCTGCACATTTTTCCAGCTGTATGCTGTACATGAAGCAGAAGGTCTGGTCAGAATACGGACAGCGTACAGAAGCTACAGGCTCTTCACAGCCTGTTTCCTTACATGGACCAATAACATCGCAAAAAATCATCCTGCTCGGATTTCAAAGGGACCAGAAGGTTACGTCGTACAACCGGCTTTGAACCATGCATAAGAACCAGCTTCTTGTTCTTCCACTACTTCTAGCTGTTCGTTTTCGTCAACTTCAAGTGCACGTGCTTCGAAGTCCTTGAGTTCGCTGGCCGAGCAGTATGTTTTTTCCCGAAGTCATTAGTCCATGTTGGGAAACAAGTTGTGAAGAGCCTGCAGCATGACCAGTTCTGCTTTATGCACTTTATGCAGTAAGGAGGACCTCGAGGGGGGCCAGGAGAGCAACAGGAAGAAGGGGATCTGGAGGTGGCATAAGGAGGAGTGAGCAAGCAAGAAGGGACCAGTAAGGGGTAGTCAATAGGCGGAGCAAGGACAGGGCAAGGGGTGGAACCCGGAAGTGGGACAATAAGGGGGACCAGATATAGGAGAGGCAAGCAATTGGGGTCAGTAAGAGGAGACCAGTGAGGGGAACCGGGCGTCCGAATTTTGAGGACATGTCGTCGATGCGATAGTCTGAGTTCAGAAGACGTATCACCATCTTCGCGTAACGAGCGTCTGGATTCGGCATGCTGTTGAACATGAAAACGGTTGCGGAGCAGCATGAAGGAAGTATTGAGCACCATAAACCAACGACGTTACTGTGCGGCCTGGAGAGAGTGCCTATGATGACGTACGAAAGTGGTGAACGGCTTTGTGCCGTAAAAGTGCTAAGCAGAACCTAATGTTAGCGGAGATTTGATTTCTTACAAAAATTGTTTTCCTTAGGTTAGTTATGCCGGAGGGCTTCCGTGCACTTGTGCAAAGTAATTGCACTTCTAACTACTTTCAGTTTAGTGCACTCTGTCTCAGAATTCTTGCGATACCATTTCATTCTTTTCGCTTTGAAGAGTCAGTGAAAATGGTTTCGAATGTGATAAGGACAGAAAAGGGCAGAGGTGTGCGACGCGTCATTTATTCTACTTTTCCAAGTATCGTGGAAGCATTTCGAATTCTTATGTGTTCTACAGCGCTTATCATAAGTATAGAAGCACTCCGGAACGGTACTTTTAGCTTTTCCACGAACAATTGTATAGCGCTACTATGAAAAGTCAGGGCTGCGTTGTAAAAAACCGTTTGTGGTATTCACCGTCGTATTTGAATTTTTTCTAGGAATTAGATTGCAAGAGCTGTATCCATTGTTGCATGTGTGTCATAAGTATGGACACTAAGAAATTATTGGATTAGGCATTGGGTTTGGTCAGTATTTAAAAGCAGACGCCAGCTGCGCCTGAGTGTGAGCATCTATTAGAAATCACATGTGCTAAAATCCGAACATAACTAACTTTCCCTGCCTCAATTATGTGAGCTATATATATGTTGCAGTTTTGTAGCAAGCAGTTGTTTTGGCTTCTTCAAGCTGTTTTATCTACAACATTCTTGCGTTCAACGATTAACGGTTTGCAGATTGACCGGGTTTGCCTGCATTTTTATCAAATTTATGTGACGGAATGCCGACATTTTTCATTAAGCTGCATTGACCAAATTTTGGAAAATCACCGAGAATTTCATACCAGTTGAATTTCGGACGAGTTTTTCTAAGGGAAGTTTTCGTAGAGGTGCAGTATCATTGTGGAACCACGAGACCCTCTATTTATTTGAATCAGTGGAAAAGGAAGTGGACTCCCTTAGTGTCTTTCTGCACTTTTGCCGACTGTTCGCATTTTCTTGCTTGTTCACATGTTTCCGTCCTCCGTTGTTTTGCAGTTTTAGCAGTTCTAGGCCGTTTCTTTACTTCGACTGTTTCGTATCAGTTTTCCATACTTCTCTACCATTTTTCCTCGCGTTTTCAATTTACTTCACGGCTTTATTTTGTATTACTCGCATTGTATGGACGACTGAAAAAACATAGGAATTGCGAAGGGAGGTGCTGAGCAATCCAAAAAATGCAAGGAACGGCCAAAAACGAAGGAAGCGCGGGAAGAAGACTTTTTCGCCCTCCATTCGTTCCCACACTCAGGTTTTTGGAATCTTGGACGGTTTTTTCGCACAGCATTAGGGGATGAGGCACGTTGTAGCGCAGTCGGGGGGAGGTGCCGAAGGTCGCGTACACCCGATTACAAGTTCTTGGTTTCATTTCATTTCAAGCCTAGGTCATCTATGCTTTTCATCCCACGGCGCATAAAACGGATTGATCAATGGCGTCCTTTATCCTTTTTACAAGTGCTCCGTCGCGCCTGTCGGCGTGCCTCGCACTTGCGCGCTTCGTTCGATATTGCAGTACCATTAAGCTAAGGACAATCACAATAAGATACCTCCTCTACTTCTGCAGCTTTTTTCAATTCCCAGCTGTACAAAACGCAATATTTCAGAACGTTACCATGTTTCAACCTTGCTCTGCCTTTCTTAAGATCAGGAGGGTTAGTTTTTGGGGCATGAAGCCATCCATCCCCCCCCCCCCCCCATCACTACGCTCAACATTTATTTATTGTCGGTGTCAATTCATTCAGCGAAACACAAAAAAAAGTCAGAGAGAAAGTAAGCGTATGACCTGAACAATAATCCTGCTAACTAGCGACAGAAGGAAGTGAACACATCTTACGTGAAATGAATAAAACAGTAACTTAAAACACTAAACAATAAACTTGGTAACATGCTTCTTGAAGGTGACATAACTACCAAATGGCAGAGCGGAGAACACGATCGAAATTAGAGCGAGTTCTAAGACTGAAAAATTTTAGTTGTAGAATTGGGGTTAGTTGTAGAATTGAGAAATAGGTAGATTAGATAAGCCCTTAAACGTCTTGAATACCATTAAGAGGTCAAACCTTTTTCCTTCTGTATTTCAAAGAGTTAATGGCACTATTGTACTTTACGGATTCCAGAGGACGGGGAGAGGTCGGAAAAAAAATTTCGCCCAAACTTCGCCCAGGGGGGGGGGGGGGTTATTTGGGGTGCTGATCACGAATCTGACATCCGTTTTTGAAATTTCGGCCGATTACGGTAGGTACCGGTGGCTAAGGCTGGCGAGGTAATAATCACCGATTTCGTCCAATCTTCGCCTATGGGGGTCATTTGGGGTACTGATTACGAATCTGACATCAGTTTTTCGTTTTACGCTGGAATACGGTAGGTTACGGAAGGTACGGGTGACTAAGGTAATGGTCACCGATTTCGCCCAAACTCCGGCGTAAAACGAAAAACGGATGTCAGATTCGTGATCAGCACCCCAAATAACCTCCTAGGCGAAGTTTGGGCGAAATCGGTGATTATGACCTCGACAGCCTTAGTCACTGGTACCTACCGTGACCTACCGTAATCGGCCGAATTTTCAAAAACGGATGTCAGATTCGTGATCAGCACCCCAAATAACCCCCCTGGGCGAAGTTTGGGCGAAATTTTTTTTCGACCTCTCCTCGTCCTCTGGAGTCCGTAAAGTACAATAGTGCCGAGTTAATACCCAACGATTCATTTCTAACACCGAAATTTGGAATTTTGGAGTACGAGAGCATGTAACATCGACGAGATAATTTACGCGTAGAAGAATTTTGGACCCTCTCTAACGCCAGAATGTTTTTCTTCTTATAGGGGCTGAAAATAGTAGTAATCGTCTCAAGAACAGGACGAATGTAGAGTTTATAAGCCTTGAGCAGGATATTAAGATCCTTAGTGTAAAGAGCAGGGGTGAGCGGATAACGAAATTTTGAAAACCGGATAACGGATAATTTTGCCCGAAAATGGCCGGATAACGGAAAAGCGGATAACGAACAAACAACAAAAATTAAAACTTGTTTTAAATTGCACTAATTACAACAACAGATCAGTGCTGAAAGCACTGCTAATTTATAAGCCATTTTTTGGAATTTTAGTAGTGTTTTTTAAACGTTTTGCAGTCGCCACATTAACGACGCTCTATGTGGTTTTCTGCCCATCCATAGGGAGACAAACGCACAGAAACATACCCGCCTTTCACCTATTTCCAAGGGGTCGGTTGGATTGTCTTATTTACCAGCCTTACTCTGCGCTTAACTCTTTTTTTCAATTAGAGCAATTGAAAAATAGAGTAGTCCTTGGAAGACCAATTCCTCCGATGTCTCTGGAAACAAGAAGAAGGCAGGAGACATCCAGCCAAACGAACTTCACATAATGATCTTGTCCTACACATGCTATGTACCGTTATTCTTGTTTCTGCTCGATAGCATCCCAAGATCCAGGTACCTCAACGTGGAATTATATGGGATGGATGGATAAAATACCAGCTTTTGGGTAGTAGCTATAAGTAATTGTGTACGGCAAACACACACTCAAAGAGTTATGACATTCAGACCTTCTGGATCTGAGAAGGAATATCCGACCCATCTCTTCTGGAGCAGTGGAAGAATATCCAACCAACCCCAAAACGGAGGTGTTCCCTATGTTGCAGATAAGTTTCACAAAAAAAAATTAGAACAAATCTACGTGTCTTCGGCACCCACGATGATAAGTTTGTCCAGTAGTTTATTGCTCCCCTAAAATTTTTAATGGAGAAAGTTGGACCAGTTGGGCCTGGTCTCTCCACTTAATGACACAAATAAGGTACCGAGGGCCGAGACCCTTCGTAGAAACTCCAGCAGATTGGTAAAATAAAAGAGTTTATTACCAACAAAAAAAAACTAACAAACTGATATACATACACAAGACGACACAATGATACTTCACAATGCGATGCGACAAATCCCTAGGCAAAGGTGGCTGAGTGCGACGACCCTAACCTAGAATCCTACTGTGGGCTCTTTACGTCGTCCTAGTTCCTGAGAACCAGACCGTAGCGGGCTTGATGGTACTCGCTGACGAAACTGGAAACGCTATCCCAACCCTAAGCGACGAGGAGCGACGAGGAAGACTGAAATCAGAGACTTCGGGAAAAACAGCTCGCGCTCGGGGTCAGAGGAAGAAGACTAACTGACTGCCCAGGACCACTCGCGTCCCCTTCCGCCTTCCCGCGCATACGCAGCGAAATCGCCTTGACTGAGTATCCAATTCCCCGCGGGCAATTGCACTCAGCCCCCTTTACCGTATTCCGAAAATCAATACTGTTTGCTTTCACTTCGTTACCAGGCCAACTCCTATTCCACAAGAAGTTGCTTACCCTATGTATTTGGATTAATCCTATTTCTTTTGCTAGTATTCATTGCTGTACTGCAGTATTTTGTGATAATTCACGACAGCACATAGCTAAAAAGGTGCCATTACCGCCTGCAATCAAATTGAACATACTGCAATCGTGTAACTACAAACGATACGATGGAAAGATCGGCGTAGCAGTTTGCATGCCTTCTTGGACAGCACATGACTTGAGATGAATGAACAATGCTGTACTAAGTAGGCCTCATATTTTATTTATTTATTTATTTATTCATGACGTGAGCTAAGGCCACACGTGAAAATACAATGTTAGAATAAAAACGCATAAACTCAATCAAAAACAAACGAATACAACCGAAGGCACTCATTGCATACGCAAAATCAGCTTCTTGAAACCGTGCAAGGATAGACCTAAAACTTCATCGTTTGTGCTCAAAATGTAGTTAAGCTCCTTTAAATTTCTGTAGGTGAAAAAGCTTGCTCGGGCTCGCGATTTTGCCACCGAAACAAAGTCTGAGCTTCCCTCTTATGTTTCTTGTCAGCCTAGTTCCAAAAAAGTTGAATGGGTTGATAGAAACCCTATCAGTGAGTTCAGCGAGAAATAAACGCGATCAATCTAGACTCGAAAGTCTATCAGTGAGTATTTTAAACATCGTGAGGAGGTCAGCTCTTTTCCTTCTAATGAAAAGGCGGCACTAGTTAAAAGTTCCGACTCCACCGACAAGACTTCGGTCGAAAAATTTTTTTTCGCTGAAACTTTGTCTAGGGGGGTTATTTGGGGTGCTGATCACGAATCTGACATCAGTTTTTCGTTTTACGCTGGAGTTTGGGCGAAATCGGTGACCATTACCTTAGTCACCGGTACCTGCCGTAACCTACCATAATCGGCCGAATTTTCAAAAACGGATGTCAGATTCGTGATCAGCACCCCAAATAACCTCCTAGGCGAAGTTTGGGCGAAATCGGTGATTATGACCTCGACAGCCTTAGTCACTGGTACCTACCGTGACCTACCGTAATCGGCCGAATCTGACATCAGTTTTTCGTTTTACGCTGGAGTACGGTAGAACACGGTATGTACCGGTGACTAAGACTGCGGAGGCCGTAGTCACCGATTTCGCCCAAACATTGCCTATGGGGGTTATTTGAGGTGCTGATCACGAATATGACATCCGTTTTTCGTTTTACGCTGGAGTACGGTAGGTTACGGTGGGTACCGGTGAGTAAGGTAATGGCCACCGATTGCGCCCAAACTCCAGCGTAAAACGAAAAACGGATCTCAGATTCGCGATCAGCACCCCAAATAACCCCCCTAGACAAAGTTTCAGCGAAATCGGTGACCCTGCCTGGACCACCCATGTTAACGGTATGGGTGGTCTCCGGCCGAATCGTGAAAAACGGATCTCAGATTCGTGATCAGCACCCCAAATAACCCCCCTAGACAAAGTTTTAGCGAAAAAAATTTTTTCGACCGAAGTCTTGTCGGTGGAGTCGGAACTTTTAACTAGTGCCGAAAAGGCTTGGTAAACCTAACATGCCAGCTCTCTCCAGCACCATTTGGCATCTGGTAATAGCTATTCCCGTAACAACAGTTTTCCCGTCGTTATTTCCTCATCATCAGCTTACGAGTGAAACTATTCTGAACATTTTCTAGAAGAAGAATGTCTTTTCTCTTCGAAGGGTTAAAAACGGTTGTTCCACACTCTACCATGGGTCTCACATATGTCTTATACGCCCGCAGAAGGATTTGAGGATCTTTGCTCTTCAGTGCTTTAAAAAGGTTGTAGATGCGGTACTTAGCTTTCTTGGCCAATGCTTTATGATGCAAGTCAAAACTGAGGTCCTTAGATATTAGGAAGCCAAGATCACGAATGTCAGTTGTTTCCAATGTGACACCTCTTAGCTTGTAAGATGGGGTTACGACAGTGCGATTGGTTCTAACGACAAAGTATTTAGATGTTGGTCTTATTTATAAATATAGCCGGCTGCGCGCGTCATTTATGGTGTGTGATGTGCCACCGCACACAGCTGCCTCATGACATCGTAGTCTACGCCTGTTTTAAGTACTCCGGCGTTCACAGGCGTCGACCGTCAGGGAATCGCAGCTGGAGTCGGACTGTCGCGGTTCGTGGAGCATGAGGTGCGACTGCTCGCTACTTGCGCGGCAACCACCACCGAGACGCGACTCGTACTGCGCCAGTGAGAAGCCTAATGGATTTGACAGAACCAACAAGGCTGCATGGTGACCGTAATAATCGTATAGAGATGAAGAGCAGTAATAGCCAAAATAAGAAGTAGCAGTACTATTTGTGCACTACTTGACGGTGTTGCAGTGGTATATACTCCGGCAGGGAAGTCCGCAGCATTTCCAGACGTTCAGCAATCTACGGGCTGAACGAAACCTGCTACTGAGAGCTTTAAATAGGAGTTTCCTATTGTCCCTATTGTAACGCATCTAATATAGAAGACAGTGAGTGACACCACTCTATTCGAAAAAATGGGATCACTGAGAAAATCTATTTTTGATTGCGCATTTCCAAATGTATAAAGTGATGACATCTCATGTGATAGCTTCAAACTTTTTACTACACACATCCCAAAGCAGCGACAGGTTTGTTTGCAAAATTTCAGTGTATCTTGAGATGATTCAAATCAGCTTTTTTTCAAGCCCCAAGTGGCTGGTAGCGAGGTCGTAAGCTCTCATAACGATGTTTCGTTGCGATCAGAACTTCTGTCTTGAGATGTCAAAAATGTCACTATTGCTTTCTTTCCGCTGTCTCCTTCTTCAGTTTTCTCCGTTCTCCGTTCCTTCCCTCCCGTCCTCCACGCCCTGTTTTCTTGCACAGAATTGCCGAACATCGCTGGTAACCATTGCTCGGCAAACATCCCTGGTCTCAGCCTGACTGCAGTATTGCGAGGCAAACAATATCCCTGGTCTCAGCCTGACTGCAGTATTGTGTTCATGGTGTTTGGGAGGAAGTTTTCGCCCTGCCGTAAGAGTTGCCGTGGTCAGAGGTTTCCAAAAAGGAGGACGGCTCCGTGGTTCTGGACCACTGCCGATCATCGACCCGTTGCGGCGATTTTTGTCGCGCGTGCCTCGTCTACGGCGACGATTCGTACATAATGTCCCACAGTCCAATACGAGTTGGGACTAATCCTGATAGGCTTGGATATTTTCGATATGAGGCTGCGATATTTTGTTTTCCTAGCGGAAGCCCCACCACTATACCAGGATTCTGCCGGAATAGAAGGCCCAAGTACGAAAAAAGGCAAAAAAAAACCATAACTCCACACGCCCGCCTCCCCCCCCCCCCCCCTCCCGCAGCCCTTCAACTCGTATTGCTCCGAAAAACGCATCAGAATAGACTTCTGGAGCGATTGTAAGCAGATATCCCCGTGACGCTCAGCTGCGAGTGCTGAAAATGGGCGCGGGGTACGGTATCATGAGGCGGCTGTGTGCGGTGGCGCACCATGCACCCTAAATTACGCGCACAGCCGGCTATATTTATAAATAAGATCATAGATTTTTCTGCTGCTAGAGGTAGTTCCCATTTATCAGCCCAGGAATCTATATAGTTCACTGCTTCTTGAACTGCATATAAATCATCTGTACTTTCTGTCCCGGTTTATGAGCGTATGACGGCGCTCTGATGCACTAGGAGTATTATGGCTCCTTTGTGCTTACCTCTGTGAGTATGATGGCTACACAAGAGGTTTATTACAGGACCGTAGTGGTCAGTGGTAGAATATGTTGATGTATGTCACCAATCCTACAGACACAGGCGTGGCCTCTTTCTATCAGGCGAGGTCACGCCAAACAAACACTTATGACAGACTTCTCGTCATGGAGTGTCAGATAAGCACCCATGGAGAAGAGATAAGTACCTCTGGACTAGGATGAAGAGAGGGGACCGACAGTTCTGGCGGAATGCCAGCACACTCCGGGGCAACAAATGGAAAGAAAAACGAGGTGAACACAATGGATATGTAATGGGGAAGCTATGGTAATATAATGGCATACAAGGAGCGAATCACTAGCTTGTAGATACATGACAAAATTAGCGAAAATTGCTATAGGCCATCGTAAAAGGTTATGGAAGGCCCATGGTCGTTCCCATGGCTTCGCTTCTGCCATTGGTTCGAGTTGATCGTCCATCGTCCTTGTTGTGTGTTCGGCTTAGAGGTGGTATGACTGGTGAGTGACGTTGATAGAATTGAGGTGTCGACTGATGGGCGATACTAGAGATAAAAATTACAGAAAACATAGTTAAGGGGAAAGCAAAGCACAGTGAGAAGTTGTGCACGGATGCGTACAACTAATCCTGTGCGAAGATGGAGTCCGTTATTGGCTTCCGTGCTCCTTGTAAAGAATTTGGACACTTTAGCACACTTGAGGGTGATTGATCTAACCCTCATTTTGAGCAGTCCCACCGGTCTGTTTTCGTGACGGATTTCAATGCACTGTTCGTTTTGAATCCTGTTGAACAGGAGTTCTCTACTGAACTCGTAGGTGCAGACACCGCCTTGGCTACAAACAATGTCAGCTGCATGTCTTGTAAACCCGTGTTGGCAGCTCTCAACCGGCCCACATGTGATAATCGCTATGCACAGTGTGATAAGGATACCACCGTTCAGTGGGGAAGGATTCCAGGAATGAAGTCCAATATTTTCCACGTGGTCACCACTGATACAGTTAATCTGGACAGCTGGTGCAGCCACACTACTCCTGCTCTTGATAAGGTATATGATGATACCAACAAGCGTAAACATGAATAGAGCTATCAGATACGTGATAACGGCTACGCTTGCAATTGCTCCAACCGGCCAACAGTGTGGATTTCCTAGCAATGATATGCTAAGTAACGTGTTGGATCTCGAACAGAAATCGGGATTAGCACAGATTGTGACAAATGTGCCTTCTCCATGCTTCAACTTAACGTCAGTTGTGCTGTATAGCGGGGAGATTGGAAGCTTGTAAGTCTTTCCAAGTCCATCGCCTTGGAATATTTTGCACTCTTCATTGAAGCATAGTTCAAAAGTGGCATTCCTTCCAGGTATTTTCACTATGCCATTCTCACAACTAGCGTAAGTTGCGTCTGTCTTAGCTAGCAGAGCAGCAAATGTGATTATCATAAGCATTATATTTGCTTTTGCTCCTTTTATAAAGGAAAGTGGATTTCCCCTTTGCTTTGACGTCAATGTGATGATGTCAAGTGAGTCAGGCACCTGCTCGCATGCCACGAGCTGAGTGGAGCTAGGATCTTCTAAGCTGTTCTCGAACTCTCTGATGACTTCGTATGCCTTGGTTTTTGCTGACCTGGGTGGAAGTATTCGGATTTGTTCAGATGTGTTCTCACGTGATGGGGATGCTTGTACATCATTGTCTGATGTATTTTCGCTACATCGAACTTCGAGGGCATATAGCTTGTTTAGAGGTCTCTGCAGGACATGTCCGTTTGGAGTAAGGACTTTAGCTGATCTCACCAGGCCATCGTGACTGACGGTTAGATCAACCACTTTCCCATACACCCAGCATCCTCGAGGCAACAACTCTTGTTCTATGAGGACGATTTCACCCTTTTCTGGGATCGACCTTGCTATGTGCCTACGCTGTTTTAGATAAAGCTTTTGCGATTCTCTAAGCAAGGTGAGGTACTCGCAGCTCCATTTTGCCCAAAATTTGTTGGCAATCTGTTCAGAGTAGCTTAGCGCTTCCAAGGCTTGCTGTCTTGTTTTTATGTACTCCGTCTCATATAATGGGTCATCCGGGTCATTCAATGTCTTAGAATCTTGTACGGCAAATTTCACGTTTCCTTGAAGGAAATCGACCGGTCTTAATGGGATCTCCATTAAATCGGTAGTGCTTATCTTTGTAAGTGGTCGTGTATTGATAGTTGCTTCGATAGTAGCAACGACCGTGCACATTTGGCCGAAATTTAGTTTCTTTCGGCCGATTGATTTGCGCATGCACCGTTTTACGGAACCGACCAGTCTTTCCCAGACACCGCCCATCCATGGACTAGCGGGAGGATTGAAAACCCACTGTATACCGTTATCGGCACTATAGCTCATTACGGAATGCCCTGAGCTGTTGGAACTTGATAGTTCTTCGATTATCTTTGAGCCTAATCGAAAATTGGTTCCACAATCAGAACGAATTAAGTGAGGAACACCTCTTCTAGAAATAAACCGCACGAAGCAGTTCAGAAAGGCTCCAGCGGACATGTCTTCCACTACTTCTAGGTGAACCGCTCTGGTCGTTAAGCATGTGTACAGACAGATGTACATGCTTTCGTCCGAACTTGATGTGAACGGACCGATAAAGTCACATCCCACATTTCGGAATGGTTTTGTTATCACCACCCTATCTGCCGGCAGCGATGGCATAGCGGGGGGACCAAATGGTAGTCCTTGCCATCTTTTACAGACCGTGCAATTTCTTAGGTAGGTTTTAAAGGATCCAGACCCACGAGGGATCCAGTACTGTTGCCTGGCCAGTGATAAGGTCTGATCTTTGCCACAGTGAAAGTTATCATTGTGAATGGCTGTTAATACGAGCCTTGTTGCATCTCCTCTGTTTGGGAGATAGATTGGGGACTTCGAGTCCGCTGGAATGCATGCGTGCTGCATTCGCGATATATGCCTTATAACGCCGTATTTGTCGCGGACAATTTGCATATTGCGGAACCTGTTGCTGAGTTCCTTCTCATTAATGTTCCTGTGAACATCAGCATGGAGCAGTGTTGCAGCAAAATTCATGTCATTAGCGTCAATTTCAGTTTGGAGCCCAAACTTTGCGATCACCCCGATTAGGAGTGGCGATTGCCTTTTCTCATTCACTTTCGAAATGAGGTGGTGAAGGAACTTCCCAACACGTGCTATTGAGCGTAGGGCTGTAGACAGCCGGGAGAACCGTGAAAGGTCAAAGACATGCTCAACTGTGTGAGTACTGCTAGCGTGTGGAAGGCTAATTATTACTGGCCTGTCGCATTCCTCATCACTTCCGCGAGATTGAATCACGTCTATGGGTTTCAAAAGTTTGGACTTGAGTTCACCTTCTAACCAACGTGGGCCTTGGAGCCAGCTGTGGTCGAGAATTTGTTCATTTGACAATCCTCTTGTGCCAGCATCAGCTGGGTTGTATGCCGTGGGTACGTGGTAAAATTGTACCTTCACGTTGTTTGTCTCAAGTTGCCCCTTTAGCTTGCGTATTCGCATACACTGATTGGCAACGAATACAGGAAGCTTTCGTGAGGACTTTATCCAACACAGTGCTACTTCACTGTCTGTGACTACGTTAACTGTAGCTATTTTGGTGTTGACAGTCTTCTCAATGCTGACGGCTAATCTCATTGCTATCAGGATACCAAGAAGTTCCAAACGAGGAATTGTTTGCTCGTTCTTTTTTGGAGTCAGTCGACTCTTCCCGCACATGATTTGTGATACGGTATCACCTTCTTGTGATTGGATGAAAGCGCACGCTGATATCGCCACTTTACTTGCATCTGCAAACACCCAAAGGCGAGCGGTTCTGCTGTTATTAGTCGCCAAGAATGGTGATAACAGTCGTGGTACACTTAATACAGTGTTATTGACTTCACTGCATTGCCTATTCCATTTATCACGTAGTTCGTGAGGAACTCGGCTGTTCCAGTCAAGATTAGATGAGAGGATCTCTCTCATTGTGGACTTCAAATGGATGAGAAGCGGGCTGATAATTCCCAACGGATCATAAATGGAGTTCAGCTGGCTGACTATATCACGCTTCGTAGGATCTTGTTTTAATGGAAACGTTGCCTTCACAGTGAACCGGTCGGTTATGGTATCATAGTCCACACCAAGATATGTTACCGACCCAGAAGGTAACCGATCATAGGAGGGGATCCTTGCATTAACGAGCTCAGAGTTCGAAACGTACTCTCTGAGATTCATTCCTATCCGAGCGAATAATGCTTTGGATAGTTCATACTTCTGCAAAGTCTCCTCTACAGTGTTTGCAACTAACAAAATATTGTCAACGTAGAGATTTGAAGCTATCTCTGTTGCTAAGCTGCATTTTTGTGACTGCAGGTACGCAAAGATCGCCATGTTCAATATGCTTGGCGAAGCTGTGACTCCAAAAGGTAGTCTAGTGAAACGGTATTCCACTATGTTGCCCTGTGTAAGAGGTAGGCTGGGCTGTTTTACCCAAAGGAATCGACAAAGATCTTTGTGATGAGCAGGTATGCGAATTTGTGTAAACGCTGCTTCTATATCGCACAGCAGCACAAATTTGCTTAAACGACTTGCGATTAATATGTCGTGGATTTTGTTGACAAACGACTCGCCTTTATAAATAACGTCGTTAAGAGACTGCTCTCCTCTCTTTTTTGACGATGCGTCAAACACAATCCGGAGGGGGGTTTTCTTTGTTTCTCGCCAAACGCCTGAATGCGGCATGTAGTATTTGCCAATGGCGTTCGTGTCAAGGTCGTATGTCCTTTCGATCACACCTTGGCTTTCGTAATCACTCAGTATCTTAGAGTACCACTGTTGCTGTGCAGTGTTTGCTTGAAGCTGTTTCTGCAGCGCGGCAAGCCTTTTGATCGCGACCCCGTAGTTGTCGCTCAGGTCACTTACGCTGTCCTTTAGCGGGAATGGCGCCGTGATATACCCATTAGCAAAGGTAATCAATGAGGAGTACTCCTCAAAATACTTGAAAGCGCTATCGTCTTTCGTATTCTCCATTGGTTCGATACCTAGGCTTTCTAGTTCAAACATTCTTTGGATGTTATCACTATCCGAAATCTCCAATACAGATGTCATTGAATGCGACATGGCTGTGGAATCGGTTGTGTCCATGATACCGCGACCATAGATGGTTGGACCGAATACTGTTTTCGCAATATGCAGACCTGATGGAGTTCGTGTATCGGTCGTATTCGAAACTACTAGATCATAGTAACGGTCTAGTCCAACAAGGATATGTGGCAGTTGGTGTTCTCCACGGACCTTTGAGTTCGCTATGAAGATCCCTTCATTTTGTAGAAATTCTTGATCAATTTCTGCTAACTTAACCGAAGGAAATCCTCCTGTTATGATTGGCTTAGTTTGAATAGCCAGGTTGATCTCTTTGCCGTGAGCGGTACATACTTTCAGAGATACTATGTGGCTTTCAAACTTCTCCGTATAACCGCCGATTCCTGACATAATGCAGGTTTCCGTAGTGGTTTTCGGAAGGCCAAGTCTTTCTGCTAGAGACTCTTGTATCACTGTCTTCTGAGCTCCAGTGTCAAAGAAAAACAGTACTTTTTCAAGACTGCTGTCTTTATTATTCCACACGTTTCCTTCAGCTGTCATGAGAACTAGCTGTTCACTTCTGTTTGACAGATCAGGAAATGTAACCTCATTTCCAGTGTTCTGATTGGAATAGAGCGGTTGGTTTCCGCTCGAATGATTACGACGTGAGTCGATACCAGCGCTAGTGCGCTCTCTATTTGGTATCTGGGGCCTTTGAGCTGCCCTGTTATTGATATTACCGTTATGGTTATCATTTCTCGGCCACCGATTTGTTTGCGGTGGGTTTAAGATTCCAGGGATCTGCCTGGACCGGTCTTGTGCCGTGCACACTGAGGGATGATGTGTGCTGCCGCACGTTGTGCAGTTGGACTTTTGACAGTGACTGCTGGAATGATTTGTTTGGAAACATTTCCAGCAAGCCCTTTTTTCCTTCAGGACTGCCCGACGCTGTTGGCGGTCGGTCATGGTTCTGCACACCATAGAATTGTGGTTTGTCTTACCACAAAATATGCAGAGGACTGATTGACAGTGGCGCTGAGCCCTGTTGTCACGCTCTTTGTACGAGTAGGTGGAACCTAGTCGTTGTTCCACATAAGCCTTGGCGCAGATTTCTTTTTCTAGCGCATCCAGGAGTTCCTCGATTTTGAGGGTATCGGTGCTTTGATTTTTAGCGAGGATGTCTCGCACAATTTCGTATGGAAACTTCTGTAGTATAGTTTCACTCCACATGGGATCGCACGTGTTCCGAATGTCGTACCCAGCTGACACCATTTGGTTGACTAGGGTTTTTATTGTGTCAAAGCATTCTTGACAACTATGTCCTTGCTTTGACGCAGGTTGCAAATCGAATAGTTTTTGCACTATCGTTGATCTATTTGTTGGTTTGTTGCCAAACCTTTTGGTTACGGCATCCACCATCCACTGATAATTATCGGGTATAGGTTTTATACCTCTAATCACCTTCTCTGCTGGACCTTTGAGGCTTTCTTTGAGTAGGGCGATTTTTTCAATAGTGGAGATCTCACTATTGTCGTGTACTAGCGTTTCAAATACCGCCCAGTACTCGGGAAACTCTTCTGGGTTTCCATTAAACGCCGGTAGTTTTACTGATGGTACCCTCACTGATCGTGAGCCCCTTGTCAGTTGTGTGGCACTACTGCCTTGATCATTGATGAAGTTGGAATCTCCATCATTGAGCTGGGATGCACCTGGATGTGATGCTGGTATTCTCAGCCTTAGCTGTACCTTTTGCAGTTCACTTTTGGCATATGCTATCCGCGATTCAATGTTGCAAGCAAATGATGTCGCTTCTTTCAACACTTCCGAATATTGAGATTCTTTATCGAACTCTTCTATGTCTGCCAGGATTTCTTTTTGCTCAGATTTTGATTTCGTGGAGTGATAAAATTCCTCCATTTTGTCAATTTTGCTGTGCATAGTTTCGCTCGCCAATTTTACTTGACTTAGACATGAGCTAAGAAGCACTGAATTAGCTGTGCATTCTTCTTGACGTTTCTTATCGTCATCGGGATATACGATCTTCTGTGTATATGCTTTATACTTATCGAAAAGCCCTTTAACGGCTTCTGCGCTAGCCAATATCGCTTTCTTGTGGAAGAAGAGCGACATTTCCTCGGCTATTTTGTTTTCTTTGAACAAAACCGGATAGTTTAGGGCTGTTAGAGACCCAAGGTTTCGTTAGCCGAACCTCTTGTGCAGTTGCGGTAGAGCAAGGCACGATATTTAGGGCTGAATTAGCTCCAAGGACTGGCTAGGCCAACCTCTTGCGCAGCTGCTGTTGGGCAGGGCACGGAATTTAGGGCTGTAGAAGCACCAAGGACTGGCTAGGCCAACCTCTTGCGCAGCTGCTGTTGGGCAGGGCACGGAATTTAGGGCTTATTAGCACCAAGGTATGGAAAAATCCCAACCTCTTCTCGCACAAGTGCAAGGTGTGAAGCAAACTAGTTGCTTCGAAGAGAACAAGTTAGACTAGGCTAACTTCTTGGCTAGATTTAGCCGATGCACCAGAAATGTCCCGGTTTATGAGCGTATGACGCGCTCTGATGCACTAGGAGTATTATGGCTCCTTTGTGCTTACCTCTGTGAGTATGATGGCTACACAAGAGGTTTATTACAGGACCGTAGTGGTCAGTGGTAGAATATGTTGATGTATGTCACCAATCCTACAGACACAGGCGTGGCCTCTTTCTATCAGGCGAGGTCACGCCAAACAAACACTTATGACAGACTTCTCGTCATGGAGTGTCAGATAAGCACCCATGGAGAAGAGATAAGTACCTCTGGACTAGGATGAAGAGAGGGGACCGACAGTTCTGGCGGAATGCCAGCACACTTTCAATGGTTTTATAGATCCTGATATCGTCACCATACCTTTTACAAATAACTTCAAATCGTGAAAGAGACTCAGGCAGTTCCTGGGTATAGAGCAGGAAGAGCAGAGTGGAAAGAACTCCCCCTGCGGTGCTCCGCTGAAAGCGCTAAAGATCTCGGAAAACTGCCCATTTACCTTAATGGTAAGTTCTTTCTGAGAGGAACTCACGTATCCAGTTCACTATCATGTGATGAACAATCTTAATTTCAGTAGCAGCTTTGATAATGGAAATCTATCAAAAGCCTTAGAGAGATCAAAATAGATCACATCTATACGCTTCTTTTCCTCAACAGTTTTCCTCCAATCATTTAACGCTGTAAGTGTAGGAGTCTCAATCGACCTTCCCTTCAAAAAGCCAAACTGATTATCAGAAATAATGTTCTTTTCTTCAAGATGTTTTAGAATGTGTTTGCTAACAATTTTCTCAAAAAACTTTGCTAATACAGACGTAATGCTCACTGGTCTGTAGTTCGTGGGTTTGCTATAAGGGACTTTCTTAGGAATAGGAGTAAAGAATGCATGTTTCCATCAAGAGGGGACCTCTGCTTTCATATAACTCCTGTTAAAAATGTGTTCTAAAGCGTATTCTATGTATTGCATAGTGTTTTTGATGAAAGCAAGTGGAACGTAATCCGGTGATGTGGAGGAACTAACTGATTGGCCATTCTAGTATAGTCTTAGAGATGTCTTCTTTGTAGAACCATAGAGAAGGTCCCATCTCAGGAAACTCTGATAATTCATCAAAAGCGTTACTTGCTGCTGAATCCGTGGTCAAGAGGTAATTTTTATTAAACACCTTTTGAAACTCCTGAGCAAGCAGATTGGCTTTATCAGAAGAAGAGGAGAAATACATTTTTTACCGACTAGACTGATTACTGACTAGAGTAGGAACACATTGCCTAGTACCGCTACGGGACTTAATGTATCTATAGAATTTCGTTCTATCGCTTTGATCAAGTATTTTTTTCTCAGTATAGAGATTGTAACAGAAAAGAGCTTTTACTTTCGCGCTTAATGTCGCATAATCCGCCCATGCACTTATATCGCCTGATGTGGAAGCCTTATTCCAAAGAAAAGAACGGTAACCTTCCATTCGTTTTACATACTTAGGAAGTCTTAGTTTGCTCGACACGATTTTACGCATTGGTACATATAGGTTGATCACATGATGGAGAACGGAAAGAAGAGTTTCATATTGTTCGTTAACTGTCTTCAAACAAGCCATAGTACCGATCCAGTCAATCTCTGCCAGGTGCCGCTTGATATTCTCGGAGTGAGCAGCATTAAAGTCTCTCTTCCATAACGACTTTTGTCTCATCACTCGCCAGCCTAATTTGAAGGTTACAGTGCAATGTTCACTGCTTCCTAATGGTGGTCCTACGGATACTTCGTGAATCAGCTTCTAGTCGTTGCAGAGCACTAAATCAAGGAGAGCGTACCCCTTGTGGGTTCCGTCACCACTTGCTTAAGATGCTTCGAAAGTGTCACGAAACACACTGGCAATACTGCTTGAGCCACAGATCTGGGAGGTTAAAGTCGCCTAGTACAATACTCGATGTGCCGCATGAACAAAAGTCACAACCTTTGCAAGCTGGATGGACATTCCTACGTTGCAGTTCGGGGCTCGATAAACAGCAACGATACGAACAGAGTTAAGTTGAAGCGTCAAATCACAAACAAGGTTTTCGTAAGAATCCTTGTCTGATTCTTTGAATACGTGCTTAAACAGAAAATATTTTTTCATCAATAGCAAAATTCCCCCTCCTTTTTTGAAAATTCTGTCACATCGTACACTCATATATTGGCTACTGGCAATTCCCAAAAGAGGGTCAAGCTCATTCCTAGAATTCAGCCAAGTTTCGGTTAGCAAAACCACGTCAGTTATATTGGCACAGATTCATGACCAAATGATCGCAATTTCTTATCAGAGATCTTATATTCGATAGGGCACATGAAATCATTTTGTACGGTTTCCTACGACAACGTTGCTGTTTCCCGAAGGATTGCCAAATTGCGAAGAAACTGCGTTTATGGATGGCCCGTTTTGGGTGGGAACCGGTGACTGGGACGCACCTGCAGTTTGACTAACTGTGGTGTTGTTACCATTCACAGGTTCACGGCTAGCTAGACGCTGTTCACGTCTACGCTGTCTCTCTTCCGAAGTGAGGGAGGGGCGTAAATAGACGCCCTTTTGAAGAGGAAAGAAGCGCAGACGCGTTGCACGTCTAACAGCTTCCCTTTGAAACTTACTGGCCGGGAGGACAACCTTCATAAGTCTAGGTCTACCCTGCTGTGGTTTTCCCATTCGATAATGAACTACTGAGAAGCATTCTATTCCAAGGAAGTCAAGAACACTAGTAACACAATGTGAGTCATGGGCTACCCTAGCTGATGGATTATTTGCCAAAGACTCAGAAATATTGGCCGATACAATTGATCTATCAATTTCTAAATCTGCTTCTCGCCTACTGTCGAAGAAAGTAGCGTCTCATGGGTTGACATCGCACGCTCCGGCGCTTCCGAATTTCTGCTTCCCTCCAGCATAGCCAGCTTTTGCCTCAACTCAAAGCTTTCTTCCCTGAGACGGCTGATCTCCTGCATGAGCTCTCCATTACGACGATTCATTTCCTTGACCTCGTACCGCGTTTGCAGTAGAATATCAATGACGAGTTTAGCGTGGCCTGGCACTTTTCCATAATCCGCCATTTCTTGGAGACGCACCACAGGGTCTTCCGAAGTCGTCGCAGCACCAGTAGTACGTAAATGCCTCGTCTTTCTTTCTGGAACAGGAAGGCCGCCAGCAGGAGATGCCATCGATCTCAATAATCCGTGTGAAACGAAGACAATGAAAAGAATATCGCAATGAGATCACCTTTCTTGGTGGCAAGTTATACCGTAGTTGTCCCCTTGCCACTAGAGACGTAGTCTGCAACCGCTGAGAAGTTGTTATAGAGTGAGTTCCTCGTAGTAGAAACGGTTAATCCGTAGTAGAAACGGTTAACGGTTAATCCGCCCATCACTGGTAGAGAGCCTTAAAAATCTTGTAAACTCTACGGAGTCTCTTGTTCATTATGAATTTATAGTGAGAACCAAAGTTCAATTTGCTATCATATGTAATATCCAAATCCTTGAAATCACTAACCACCTTCAGGGTGATCCCCTCATGGTGTGTGTGGGCATCTCTAACTAAAGTCTTCTCGCAAGACAAGGGGAGGGGCTGGCGAAACGACTATTCACCAACTTTATCTATCACTTGCTGAATTATAGCACCTGGGCCGGTACCGCAGGTGGTATTAAATATTTTGACGCCATCAGCGTACACAGACCTCAACATCACGAAACGAGTCAGGTAGATCTGCTGTGAAGATGTTGAACAATAAAGGTGAGAGCACGCCGCCCCGTGGGACACCAATCGTGACAGAATGAACCGAGGAGAGGGCATTACCTACAACAATCTGGTAAGATCTGTTGCTAATAAATGATGCCAACCATCTAACAATGGGGGGTGAAGAGCATATGATTGGAGCTTGCAGATGAGAAGGTAATCTTTATCAAAAGCTTTACTGAAATCAAAGTAGACCACGTCAGTTGGCGTCATAAGCTTTCGTCCAGTTGTTAAAACAGGACAGCCGTGGCGTCTCAACTGATTTACCTGAGCAGAAGCCATGCTGAACAGACGGGATTAGGTTGAGGGAGTCAACTTGGGCAACACAATATGCTTTTTTAAGGGTTTCTCAAAAACCCGACAAAAAATGATCGTAAGGCTGATGGGCCTCAAATTATTTGGATCAGAAAGTGAATCCTTCTTAGGAAGAGGAATTATGATGGAATAAAAAACAATTGAAAATAAATTCGAAAGGACCCAAAATTTCAATAATAGTGTTTTAATAACGGCATACAGGGTGCCATCAGGATTCATAGAAGTTGAAGATGACCTTTTGCCTAGAATGTCGATGATGTCTTCTCTGTAGAACCAAGGAGCCAAGGCATTAGATCGGGAAGGCTCCGCAGAAAATAAGTTGGATATCGGTTTTGATGGTTTATTAAAAGCTCTTTTAAAACTCTTGGCCAGCATCTCGGCTTTATCTTGATCAGTGACGGCCCGATCATTGCCCATCAGTGACGTCCTAATGCGAGGTTTGTCAGCAAGTCTATATCTGAGAATAGTAAATTGCCTTTAAGCCTCCTCCTTAATTAACTGATTTTCATCATAAGCGTTGTATCTGGTCAGTCTCTTGTTGTAGGTCATATTCAGAGCTTTGAAGTTAGTTCAGTCAGAATCGGAATTCGTGTTGCTAACTATCATCCATAGTTTTTGAAGATGGGTAGCCATTCTAGTCAAGCACAACGGAAGCCTAAATGACGAAGAAGTAGGAGATGTGAAGGAAAGTTTGATAAATAGATCAATAGCGTGATGGAGGATGGCGAGAATTATGTCCTAAACCTCATCAATTGGCTAGGTTCATTTTATTGTAAGACAATAAAATGAACCTAGCCAATCAATCTGCGACAAATAAGAACGGAAGGCTACATAATCACTTACGCAAAGTTTCTAACCACACTAAAGAAATTATGCTCATACATAATCGATAAAGTAAACTTAATTGATAAGTCGCTTAAGTCGCTAGAACCAATTGGAGGACAGCAGATTATGGAACCTAATATAGAAGAGTCGTTCGCCAAGAGCAGATCAGGATAAGAATTCAATCTAGTAGGAAAATAGATGTAATGTTTATGTTTCATTACTAAGGTGCATTTTCAAACTTTACTAGGATAACAAACCGATGTTCGTGCAAAATCTGTAAATCGAAAGAAAGTATTATACACTATACTTATGCTCTCGCAAAAATTTCGAATATTCGAATGGTTTCAAATACCGAAAATTTTCGAGCATTCGAAATCGAATATATTCGAAAAACGTGATTTCTCTGATTATTCGAATTCGAATACATTCGAAAAACGCGATTTTTTGAATATTCGAATTCGAATACATTCGAAAAACGCGATTTTTCGAATATTCGAATTCGAATATTCGATTCGAATGTTCGAATTCGAATGAGAAATAATGCTGCATGATAGACATGATAGACGACAGCACAGAAGAAAAGTGGGAGCAAGACATAACGGATCACTTCCTAGTTAAGCACGAGGTTTCTATAGACAGGCCTCTTATAAACCTTGTGCATCGTAAAAATGAGGTGGAGAACTTACACATAATATGGCCAAACGGCTTATAGAAGCGTCTAATTTCTTGTTTGCCGGAAGACGAATTTTTTCAAAGCGGTACTTGTGTGTTGTAAACTGTTGCTCATGAGGAACAAACGAAAACTTTACAATACACGTGAAGGGGACACAATTTGCTTGAGCCACTGTAAGCTTCTACGTCACTTCAAACGACTTTCATTTTTGGAATTGGTGGCTGACTGGCTGTTCAAGAACTTTCACGAAACAATGATTTCGCCTAACGGCAGCTAATGATAGACTGACGACGAATATGCAAAACTGTAGAAAGTCTGTCCTGCTCATCTAAAAAGATGAAATATCACACCGCCAATTTTGCGGCCACAAAATTTATTACAGGTAGCTTGGAATGCGCCAGCTATGAGGGCCGGTATCATTCATCCCTGGTGATCCGCCCAAGTGGTAGAAACCGATACTTCTTATTCTTATTAACAGCCGGTCGATCTACACCGCCTCCCTTTTGTGAAGCCTGGCATACGGCCGACATATCCACGGTTTGTTTTACTGCTCGGATAATTCCCGTTCGTTACTCGTCTATTTTTCACCATAAAATAGATAGCAGAATGTGCAAGAGCACCCAAAGTGAACAGCTAGGGAGAAAGACTAACGAATGAGTATTGGCGGGGTGCTACCGAAACCATGCTATATGCTTCACGCTTCGAACTTGGCACTACGAAACCGGGACGGCGTAAGGTCGATAGGCAGGCTGTGGACTAACGAAGTTAAAGAAAAAGTCCGTGAGAAGAAGAGGTTATACCATGCATTCCTCAGCGACGAGACAGCCGAGAAATGCGCTTGTATCAGGATGCGAAAAAATCGGCCAAGAAGGCAGTGGCCGTTGCAAGAGCTATTACGATGATGTCAATATGAGACTTGAGTCGCGCAATGGTGAGCGATTCCTTTATCGACCCGCCAAGGTCCGTCATCACCAGACCGATGATGTTGAAAAGTTCTTTGGCATCAACGATGAGAATGGTCATCTTCTAGTGGGCCGCGAAATGGATTGAATCAATGGCGCAGCTAAATACCTCGAGGAAATCTCGGCGGTTGAGTTTGCCCATCACACCACGCTCCTCCCGTATACGGCCCGGTTATGAAAGTCACTGTTGAGGAGACAGAATCGGCTTTAGAGAAGATAAAGCCAGACAAGGCAACGGGCCCTGTCGATTTGGCGGCCGATTTTTGGGCAGTAAATGATAGTTGGCAGATAAGTACGACGATTCGGATTTGGAAGAAGAAGGGCAGTCCTGCAGACTGCTCCAATTACCTTCTGATTCGCTTGCTTTCGCACAGCATGAAGATATCTAAGCGAATTGTTGATGAACGAATTCGTGACATCCAGCTTTCTACAAACCAGTGTGGCTTCGTACCTCGGTGTGGCACTAACGATGCCATACACTCCGTTGTCTACTTATAGAAAGGCACAGCGAGAAACAGAAGCCGTTGCATCTTGCCTTCTTCAACTTTGAGAAGGTCTTCAATCGTGTTCCGCGTGAAGTGATATGGTATGCTTTAAGACAGCATAACGTTTCCGAAGAGCTTATTGAGCGGGCATGGTTACTCTACTCTTATCCGAGGAGTAGAGTGCAAGCGCCAGCAGGTACGTCGATGGAGTTCCCCATCTCTGTTGGAGAACACCAAGGGTCTGCGCACTCCCCACTGTGCGACTCAAACATTATTATGGATATCTTCATCGTCGTTATGGATGTCATATCACGTGATCTTCAGCAGCCAGTCCCTTGTACGTTGCTTTATGCTAATGATGTAATGCTCGATTGCGAAGATAAGATTGAACTCCAGCGGTAGGTACAAGCTTGGTGCGAGCGCATGGAGAGATTTGGACTCAAACTGAATGTCAAAAAGACCGAGTATTTGATGACTGATGAAGATGAGTCCAGCTCCATTAAGGTAAACGGCATGAGCTGCCACGTACTTCGATATTCGAGTACCTGGATCAACAATCGCTTCCCATTGCGGTCTACTCGTTAAGGCCAACTCACGCGTGAGTGCAGCGTGGTTCAAATGGCGCTCTCTGACGAGAATGCTTTGCGACAAGAAGATACCAGAGTGCCTCGAGTCGATGATCTACAGAGCAGTCGTCCGACCTGTAGCTATTTACAGAGTTGAGTGCTGGCCCGTTATTAAAGAAATTGAAAGGCGCCTCAGCGTAATGGAAACGAAGATGCTATGGTGGACGGCCGGAGCTACGCGTTTGGACAGAGTGCGAAACGACTCCATTCGACAAAGTTTTCGTGTCACCCTGATAATTGAGAAGCTACGCGAAGCTCGTCTGAGGTGGTACGACCACGTTCTTCGCTCAAAAGTTGACCCTGTTGGAAAGGCTGGCCTTAACCACGAGGTACCCGCGGAAATCGGCCAAGAGGGAGACCAAATCAGCACTAGCTGGATACACTGCATCAGGACTTGATGATGGCTAGGTTGCACCCTGATCAGGCATTTGATCGGGAAAGGTGGCGTCCGCATTCCAGAAAAGAAAGCGGACCCCGCAGCTAAGCGGGACAAACGCTGAAGAAGAAGAAGGTACACATAACACCGGAAAATATCCAGACGTCTTCAGCGAGCGCTGGAAATCTAGAAGACACAGAAGTTACAGATCGATCAGAGAATCAATATCGACCGATATTGCCGATCTTTCGGTTTTCTTTCAGAGTTAGCCGATCGGGGTGAGAGTTGCGTGAATATGACGGCCGACGGAAAGGCTTCACAGCTGGGGAAATTTTCGATCACACAATCACTGCTGATCGATATTATCGATGTTTTGAGCGTATCCTGTGCGCGTTGTGATTCAGAAATCGTACAACAGATGTTGTCCAACGCGCGTTGGATTCAGAAACCCTGAGATGTAAGTCAGAAGACGTTGGAGATTGATCAGGCAATCGTTTGATAGTTTTTTTTGTTGTTGATGACGATTAGGCGTCCGGTCATTCACCACAGCAGCGATTCTGCGTGGAAAAAATTTATGCCGTTCAACATTGTAAGAAGTTGTGGAAGTTCTCCCTTTGACAAGAAGACTTTTCGGAAAGTGACCAGAAGAGGCGTTCAGAATCCTGACATCGAGCCACTATCGTAGCTTTGATTTAAAAGCAGAACCGCTTTGGAGATCCTAATTACCCGAACAACCTAACAAGCCTCTTCAAAATACGCCTTTACACAAATTCTCGTTGGGCATTCGAATGGCACTTTTCGAATACTCGAATAATTTTGGCTTTCTGGGAAATTTTGAATATTCGAACGTTTTCGAATACCGAACATTTTCGAGCATTCGAAATCGAATATATTCGAAAAACGCGATTTTTCTGAATATTCGAATTCGAATACATTCGAAAAACGCGATTTTTTGAATATTCGAATTCGAATACATTCGAAAAACGCGATTTTTCGAACATTCGAATTCGAATACATTCGAAAACCGCGATTTTTCGAATATTCGAATTCGAATGTTCAAATTCGAATGAAAATCATTCGAATACCTATTCGAATAGGTCATTCGAGCATAAGTATATTATACACGCAATGAACCCAGCTGACGAGTAGGTTGTCACAGATTTCGTCACTCATAACACTCAACCGGTCTTAATGAACGTTCCGGATCTATCCTAATTTGGAGCAGCGCTAGGGTTAAGTTGCGTTCAGCACCCACGACACGACACCCTTTCTCTGAGTTCGCATGGGTACCATTGTATCATTTGGCAATAGCTAGATCTCTGAAACAAATTCAGAGGAGGATGGAGAGGCAAGATTCTGCATGCCCTCCGAGTGTGATAAATCCCCATAGAGCGCATTGTTAGCAACCTAAGATCCCTTATAACTCTGATTTAGAATTGGTGTCCCATGACAAACCTAACAAGGAGAGTCTCCGGAGTGGCGGTGCGCTTTTGCGATGCAATTGTTACAGGATGTACGGTCCCGTGTGGGAAGTCCAAAGCCATAGTTACTTTTTTTCGGAATGCTCTTCTGTGGTTGAAAAAAAGCGTGTGGACGCGTGAGCGCGAAGTTCATGGCGCCCTACTGCCACCCACCGTTATGTGGTTGGCTGGCGTAGTGGTAGCGGGGTCGCCTCGGGTGCACCAGGCAGGTTTGATAGTTCGGTCCCCGGTGTGGCCAACGTTTTTGCACACATCGGATCGTTATTATTATGGGCTTGCATGATCACAGGAGCCAATGTACACGATTAATATTTAAACCTCGCCTTTTTGGGCTTTCATTTGAGTTACCACTCAATGGATCGTATCCGCACTGTACCATATCAGCAACAATACCGTAAATGCACACAAACACATACACTTCACGGGATATGCATGAATTTTGTTTGATACCTATAAAAAACTTAACATTAACAATAAAATGTTTATGATCACCCTTGGCCATTCTTTACGCCTACTGATTATGCTTTTAACGAAAAAGAAGTAGTGACGCCTTGTCAGGGAGAGGAACATTGTTCGTCCCTAGCGTTTGTAAGATGGTGCTGGTGTGATGAGCAATTATGTTTTAAATGCTTCATAGTTCAGCATCATAATTGTTGATTATCATTGTCAGCAATAAAAACAGTTACTTAATGTGAGCAAGAATTTTTTTAAATGTTAGCGATCCAATAGAATGATAAAGTGCAGATACGATGCATTGAGTGGTAACTCAAATGAAAGCCCACAAAAGCCTAGGTTTAAATACTAAAAGCATTCGTCGTGCACAAATTGGCGCCTGTGATGGCGCAAGCCCATAATAATAACGATAATGTGTGCAAAAACATTGGCGACACCGGGCACCGAACCATCAAACCCGCTCCGTGCGCTCGAGAGACGACCCCGGTACCTTTACGCCAACCGACCACATTCCGCTGGTTGGCAGCAGGGCGCCATGAACTTCGCGCTCACGCGTCCACACGCTTTCTTTCGATCACAGAAGTGCATTCCGAAAAAAAAGTAACTATGGTTTTGGACTCCCTACACGGGAACCTAGATCCTGTAAAAAAATGCATCGCAAAAGTTCATTATTGGGAAAAAAGATAAGCATGCCCCGGATAAGGAATTTGATTCTTGATTCAAACACTCATGAAACCCTTGTGGACCTACACTATTCGATAGCACATCCTTCCCAGAAAAGAAAAAGAATCCAATTTCGTTATCACATGTTTCAACACAAGGATGCATCACTGGTTTGAAAGCAACACAGTCACAAAAAGGCGACGCAAAGTTAATCTCTTTCTTCAGCTTTTTGTTTATGTTCAAAAGGTGAACGAAAAACAAAACAATGAGTGATGAGTCATCATTTCCGTTCCGTCTTTCGGACGAAAAGAGAGCGGAATACGGAATGGAACGGAACGACCAAAATCGGCCGGAAACCGGAATTCGGAACATGGAAATTCCGCACGTCCCTGCCCACAAGGTTTTTCCGCACGTCCCTGCCCCGTAAAAATGTGTGATTGTAAAACCAGAAAAAATGAGCAATCGAACAGTGATTCAACAATTATGTCGATACCAGCGTATAAAGAGTAAAGCAGTGATACTTCAGTATAGATG
This sequence comes from Heligmosomoides polygyrus polygyrus, assembly GCA_947396885.1. Classification (NCBI taxonomy): domain Eukaryota; kingdom Metazoa; phylum Nematoda; class Chromadorea; order Rhabditida; family Heligmosomidae; genus Heligmosomoides; species Heligmosomoides polygyrus. Next base: position 44,204,739 of record OX377206.1, read on the forward strand.
AAACAAAACGAATACACTACATAAATCAGGTCGCCATTATTCAGCACCGGCGGCTGCCGCGCCGCGACGTCGCGTGCGTCGCATTGCGGCGTCGAGTTCGCCGCACGGCAAACTCCCTGCGAACAGCAGCTCCGCTCCAGAGCGTACTATCTGCCACAATGGCAATAATAACTCGACTCAATAACAACATTTGATTTCCGTTATAATCTAGCGTTCTTACAAGGAAAGGATAACAGGTCGCCAAGGAACATTGAGAAATGCTTATCGGTGGATGCAGCTTCGGCCACAGTGGATCCTATATTCCTTATCTGAAACTAAGATTGGCCAAGGTAGTTACATTTTACTTTCGTGGGCTATTATCAAGCCAATTCTGATGGGTATTCATCCTATACATGCGGTAGTCAGCCGACTGAAGAGTGTTTTATTCTTCCGCGGCCAGTTTCGTAGCAAGGCACCGTCTCAGGAGCGATGGAGGACCAGACTTGTCTTTGTGAGTCCCAAATTTAGAATCGAACTGGGATATAATACATGCGACTTCCTTCCTTCCACTTCGGTACACGCGGCTTTTATTCCAGGGATTTTTGGATGTTGTCGTCCCTTTGGAAATTCGAACTACACATCTCGCCTCCAAATATCACTATTACCTGATGTACGCTTCCCTCATTAGTAGAAATATAGGCGTTCACACTCTGGCTCGTGTCTTATCCGCTGACGTTGCCCATATTTAACACGTACGAGCAAACTCGGTAGAACGTTTCAAAAAGGTGATCAGCTGATAGACCTAGATTACCTTATTATCTTAATCATTCTACTGCAACTATTTTCTCAACACAATATACTTTCCACCATAGTTGGAGCTCTGTTGGACTATCATTTCACACCTAGTCTTCGACGTCCCCTTCAGTCAGTAGGAAAAGCAGTAGCCATAAATCTGACAGCGTTTGGTGGAAATGAGTAATATTTCTCTGCAATCCATGCATTCCTGCACAAGTTCTATCAATGTAGAATACTGCAATGCTCAGCTCCCGGGTCAGAGTATTGGTGTGTCAGTGGATCGCGCGTTCGAAGCAGCTGAGTCATAGCGCGGCGCGGTCGCAGCGCAGCAGCCGCCGGTGCCGAATAATGGCGACCCATAAATCAAGCAAGATGTATAGTATGACAATGTAAGGTTACAAGGAAAACCGGCTCAGGAAAAGTCTTCGCTACATGAACAGATGTCCAGAAAACAGATACGCAGTGGGACCAAGTGGTCTCACTGTTTCGCCAATGTAGAATTCCTCACATGTCATTCAAACCACCTCGTACACTACATTCCTTATTTGGCAAATTTGGTTGCGCTCTTCAACAACCTGACCTTTTACACTGATTCTCATATGGAGGCGACGCTGTGAGTAGGCGCCGCAGAGATGGAGGTGGTGGAAACATGAGGCTTATGGGGAGCCTCGATGGTTTTGCGACACGGTTGATGTCAAAAGCGAAAGAATCTGTGATCAAAGGAATAATCAGAAAAAAAACCTAGGACATTGCTGAGGCTTCCAGCAACGAGAATGAGAGACGAGTGACAGGTCACTCCTCACGATTCTATGAGATCGTTGCATATAAAATGGCCGGTTTGGGCTGAAAACTTGACAGGTCATAACTTTGCTTGGAAGCAATGTTATTATTCGAAATAAGCACTATTACAATTAGTGCACCTTTCGCAACGCAACAATAGTTTAGACATTCCGTCTTTATAAAAATCAGAACTACGAGAATTAATAAAGCATAAGTCACTTTCGACATCATCTTGGTTACTGAATTTTTCATCCTTCACATGACGATCTAAATGCTTGAAAAAATGGTAGTCGGTAGGAGACAGATCTGGTGAATATGCTGGATGTGGCAGAATTTCGTATCCCAATGCATCCAGTTTCTGAGCAACAATTTTTAAAACGTGGGTGACGCGCGTTGCCATGCGTAGGATTGAGCCTCTTCGATTGACCAAAGCTGGCTGTTTTTCGATCAACTTCTAATGCATCACTTCAATTTCGGCACAGCGTTTCTCCGCTGTGAGAGTCTCTGCAGTCTTTAAGGACTCAAGAGTGACAATATACCAGCCTTCTTTCTTGCTTCACCACTCTGCTTCAATGGTGCACTTTCACGGGCCGTAACTCTACTAAAATTTGTACTCAGGTCGAGATACTTGCATAGCGTTACTTCGGAGGGGAAAGCGCTTCTGCCCATATGCATCGTATCGCCGGTTCAGACCTTCAGTTCAGGTAGTTCCCTGGCCAGTTGAAAAAGCGCTTGCGGTTTCGTTCCAGAGTGACCGGACAAAATCTTGTAAAACATGATAGAGTCAAGCTTTTTTATTCTGAGATCTAGCGATTCCAATCCTAATTTGAAGTTGTGTGTATTACTACAAGGGATTTGAACATAAAGAGAGCAAACAGTCCTCATCATAATTTTACATGAATTACAGTTTTCCCAGTTATTTAATCGAACACGTGTCATAATTTGGAACAAAAGGTTATTTCGAAGGTAAAGTCATGGTGTGCAAAGAGGCCCACAACAACGGGGACCGAACCATAGACGTCACACATGACGATCGGGAGCACTACCCCTGCGGCAACGCCGCAGTTGACGGCCCATTCTTACGGAGCCCCTAAAGTCTCATCGGTCTCGCGGCAGCTCTTTGGTCGGACCACCCAAATTCAGCAGGCCATAACTCGTTCAGGAGTTTCATGTTGCAATTTTGACACACATATTCGTAATCAACATTCCGAGTTCTTTCTAATGATCCTGGTCTCAACTAAAAGCTCTATGGGAGGACGATACCCTTCCCTAGTGAGAGACTCCAATCCGAAGTGCTTAATCTGCAGATATAAAAAAGTCAATCAGTGTTGCTCCATCGTTTACCGTTTCCTGTCCGACCGCAAAATATACTCCAATATCTGTGGTGATTCTCCCTATCCCACCCCTCGCCAATACTCCTTTAACCAAAAGTCGGCAGAGAGACGGAATGAGAGTAAAGCACGCGCACGCTCTTGCAGGAAGCCTTTAAAAGGTCTTCTGGAACGCTCGAACGAAAGATGCTCAAAGTCTGATCTGTGGCGCGTGTTCTGAATTTGGACGCACATTGTACGACGTATGTTTCACGTCTTCTGAATCCGAGCACTTGTCAAAAGATGTCTGTGGCACATTTTCTGTAAGGAGCGAAACTCGGCACATGTTGAACGATACTGAGAGAAAACAATGGTCCTCCGTTCACTGGTCCACATACTGCTCCCCACTTTACTGCTTCTCTTTGCTGGTGCCCCCTTTGATGGTCCCCCTTACTGCCCCACCCTTTTACTGGTCCCCGTTACTCTTCTCAATCCCGACGTATGCTGGGCGACGACTGCGGCACGTCTTCCGATTCGCTCGGCACTTGATCCTCGACACGTTACCCGCTCAAAATAAACAAATAAACTTGGACGATCCGCCGCCAGTTATATATAGCTCGCCAGCAATCGCTATGGTAAAGCTCAAAGAAAATCCTGCTGGCATAATTAATCGAATTATTATGCGAATATATATATATATATATATATATATATATATATATATATATATATACATATACATATACATATATACATATATATATACACTGTCTGTAAGATTGGCCTGAATCTTGAAGTCCCTGGAAAACGGCCCAGAGGACGCCCGAAGCAACGTTGGCTAGACACGTTGCACTTAGACTTAAAGATGGCTGGTGTGCATCCCGATCAAGCATTTGATCGGGAGAAATGGCGTCACCACACCAGAAGAGCGGACCCCGCCACCAAGCGGGACAAACGCGACTGAAAATGATGATGATGATGATGATGATGATGATGATGATGATGATGATAATGATAATGATAATGATAATGATGATGATGATGATGATGATGATGATGATGATGATGATGATGATGATGATGATGATAATGATAATGATAATGATAATGATAATGATAATGATGATGATGATGATGATGATGATGATGATGATGATGATGATGATGATGATGATGATGATGATGATGATGATGATGATGATGATGATGATGATGATGATGATGATGATGATGATAATGATAATGATAATGATAATGATGATGATAATGATGATGATAATGATAATGATAATGATAATGATAATGATAATGATTATATATATATATATACCACGAGAAAGTGATAAATACCAAACATGGAACGGACATTTAAAAAAATGCAAAATTCGGCAAGCCACAAGAGACCACCGACCTGCATACCCCGTTGTATTTTTGTATTTCCCCACTTCTGTTATCTCTACCTAGGACACGCATATACGTGTTAGGTGCTGGATGGGCAAGGGGGGGGGGAAGAAATCGCATAAGGCAGGTCCAGGAACGAATGGCTAAAGCGCTGTCAGCTTCAGAGGGGAGTCGAACGCCAGAGGCGGATCAGCGGGAGGGGGTAAACAAGCCGCCTAGATTCAACTTGATCTTTCTTTTATAACCATTGCTGAGCACGGCTGTCGCTTTTATTGACTACGGAGCATCGGCAGGTCTGTGTGAGAACGCGGGTATTGGGCTCTCTAGAGAAATGACCTTCCATTTGTTACTGACTTCTCTACATCCTACCCTATTCGAATGCCCCTGTCCCAGGGACTAAACAAAGCATAAGGGTCTGGGGAAGGGAGTTTATAACAGCTTCCAGACCGCGATGGGACGTAGTGGCGACCTCGTGCAGCATGACGAGTCGGCTTGTGTTGGTTGTGCTGCTCCATTGTCATCATGCACATGCAGTCTTCATCAGTCTCTCGATGTCTTGCACTGACATCGGTGAACATGATGTGCTGCGATGCAATGAGCAGTCTAAGTGGTTCATTGTCGACTGCTTTTAACTCATGATACTGAAATTAATTTTTGAGCATTAACAGTGGCGATGTCGCTACGGAGCGCAATGTAACGCTCTCGGATCCGGTATATGAGACCACATGCCATAACCAAAATTGGGAGCCAACGAGTACATACAATGAGATCGCGTCCTTTATTGACAGGTTTTTTATTACCTGATTTGGACTTTCATTTAATAACAACCACAACATTCATCACTATAATTTTATGCTTTTATAGTGAATGATAGGGAACATCTGCTCGCTGCGGATTGAGAGTGGTAGTTTCCGTGCTTTAGTCGACTTTTAATTTATCGAGCAGTCAATGCATGTAGTGGTGATGAACTAGGGGAGCTATTATATTAGTAATGGTGTAAATCTTTGACAAAACTATCTTTTTTCCAGCAATCTTTTCCGTCAGCGGGATGCGATATGAAGTGAACATCTTCGGGCTTAATTCTACCATGATTAAGACACATTTTGTCTTTCCTTAGGACGTCTCCTTAGACTTGACTAATTGCACGCGGACACTTCTAGTGCTTTCTTAATGCTTTCTTTCTTATTATACAGTTCTCCTTTATCTTCGGCTAAGTCACCGGATAGTGCCCTCAGGTTTTTCGACATTGTGACTAAATCGCAAATGTAAGTAAAAGCTTGCTTTTGCCCCTTTATTCGAATTCTCCCTAATTTGGTGAAAGGAGTACAAGTAACCTTTCAGAGTATGGGGGATTAAGAGATATTTCAAAGCAATAGAGATGCCAAGATAGTTGTCCTACATTAGAATTTTGTATTGGTGGTAGTGCTTTTTTTGTAATGCAGGGTAATGGTTACTTTATGCTACTACAAAGCGTCAGCCTACTACACAAGAAATGTGAGGCTCTTGGGTTATGTTCGATTGGAAAATGAATGTTTGTCGGAGTCTGCACCACTTTTAGGAATTTACACTTATATGACCTTATTACGTGATTTTAAGAATGTTAATTGAGACAGTATTCTAGATCTACAGTGACACTGAGGAAGTAGTAAAATACTGTTTAATTTTATATTTTAACTTCATCAAGACATATTGCGTGGCTTTTCTTAAATCCAGCAAATATTTGACAGATATTAATCAACGTTGTTGTTAATCATTTCACATTCATATTTATTTATTTATGTATTTTACCGATGGTTCAAATAGTATAGGAACCATTTTCTGATTGTCATTCAGTGCGAAGAGAGCATTGAATGAACGTATAGAGGTAACATGTTACAGTAGGGCATCAGTGCGTAACGAATAATTTTCATTTGCTTTCAACTTACTATTGGCGCTGTTTTGATAGAGAGGCTGATTTTGACAGCGTAGCCAAATGTTTTGATTTATGAATTGTGAGGAAATTATATTATTAATAGATTATAGAAACTATTGGCTATAATCTCTGTTGGAAGCCAGAGGTACATTAAGCGGTAGCAAAGATCACACTGGAAAAGTCAAGAGACAAATGAAAAGTAATGTTTATGAGAATGTAAGGAGGGGAAGGGGGTGTTTACATAGGTTCTCGGGGGAGATGGGATATGGGTAGGGGTGTTACTAAGCATGGCTATTTTCGTGAGATAGAGGATGCCATGGTAGTTGTTTGCGTAGAGGAACGGCGCGATTGATAAGTGGGGAAGGAACGGTCCGGAGGCAGGGTGGGATACGAAAAGATCAGCAGCCGGTGTTCGGACTGTGTAATGGGTGCCACGGATGTGAGTGGGTTGTGGTAAACAATCAACAAGTCCGTTGTAAACTGCGGCGGATACTTGATGAGTTTCTTTTTTAGAATGGAAATTCTGTGGCGAAATGAGAAGAAAGAGCCTTACTTTATGAATTATAGTTGCTATATGATGTGGCATTATTTTCTACGGAAATATCTCTGTATTTCCATGTTTCGAACTAAAAAAGAGTAAAACATTACAGCGCTGTGCAACACCATCAAAATTATTCAAGAGAATAAAACTATTGCATGAGGTATGGTGTGGCTCCGCCGAGACTTCATTTGTTGCTCAGACTCTTATGTTAGATGTCTAGAATTCTGGTCAACCTCATGCGAGGAAGCAACCTTATGCGCTTCAACTTCGCGTAATGCGAAGGACAGAGAAAAAAAGAAGTTATTTTCAATAGCAAGAGGGAAGAATGCTACATCGCAGCGCGTTAGAGAACAGAACATTAACTTCGGCTCAGTAGGAACGGTAAAGAAACTTAAGTTCGTTCATTAGGGTTTCTTCTTCAGATTAAAACCCTTGCCGGGACCTCCATGTAACGGACAAGCTACTTTTAGGGATGGTCGTAATGACTTCCGTTTAAACACTCCATCGGACCCGTACCTGACCAGCAGAAATCGTTCTTATACAATAGATTTTTGTCCCTTTGAACGCTTCAAGAAATACTTTGACCACAATATTTTATCAGCATTATTTATCAGGCAATACAGGATAAGGCAGATGGATGGGTAAGGGAGGAGGAAGGAATCGCATAAGGCAGGTCCAGGAACGAACGGCTATAGCGCCGTCAGCTTCAGAGGGGAGCCGAACGCCAGAGGTGGATCAGCGGGAGGAGGTAAACAAGCCGCCTAGATTCAACTTGATCCTTCTTTTATAACCATTGCTGAGCACGGATTTCGCTGTTATTGACTACGGAGCATCAGCAGGTCTGTGTGAGAACGCGGGTATTGGGCTCTCTAGAGAAATGATCTTCCATTTGTTACTGACTTCTCTACAACATCTTACTACTGCTTGAAGGATAGAGCTTCTCGCAGCGCTATTCATTTTCTGCACAGACATAACATAGGACGATTCCTCGGTAATCAACACCATATGACATTGAACCTTTTGCTATATGCTGCGTACTTGATGTGGTTTTTCTAATGATTCGCAATCTTAACTATTGAGCAGGTTAACATTTTCTCCTCTGAAATCAGTGCTACCAATTTAGATACCCAACATGGACGAAGCTAATTAATTGCAGTGGTGTACGAAAACGTCTCCTGCAGAGATTGGCTAACACTTTCTTTGAGACCATCTTAGCATCTTCAACCTTGTTACTATTTGCGATTTACGCCCTACGACTCACAACGGGTTTTTCGTAATTACGATTTAAGATTTACAAAAATTTTGAATTTCATCTACACATACTCCTGATTGGCCTTTGTGAGCTGTTCTCAGCAATGCTTCCATGGAGGTCTGTTGATAAGTTGTTTCAGCGGTTTCATTGCAGGTATATGCATCTGTTCCGTTGTGTGTGTGAAGGAATCGAGAAAGCTGCCGTAAATCCGAATAGTAAATCTCCAGCAGCTGTCGTTCGCTTCGAGAATTACCATCAGCTATATCGTAAGCATTTATCTTAAAACCATGGCTGATCAAAAATGCATAGGCTGCGTTTAGTAACCCTATCAGAGCTGAAAATCGCATTCTTGGATTCACAACGAAAAGAGGCGAAACGCGAAAAAGAAGAAAATATCGATCTCTACGTTAGAGAATACATGGGTAGACCACTAGAAAAGATTCACGTAAGTGGTTTTTCTTTCTTACAAGGGAAGGGTCTGAAGCGTGTCGTGTTTAACCGGGTAAGCAAATCATATAGGAAGAAGCTCACCCTTTAGTTATTATGAAAATGTGTTTACTTTTTGCCAACTCAGGCGAAGAAGTAGATGGTCCTTAAGATTTACTATCTCGTAGGTACGGTGCGCTCACGAGCGCTGGAAGGGGTCACATACGCCCGCGATGTGTGGGCCAGCGAGCGACTATTCGTTTCTCATGAGGCGAAACACTGGGGTCCGCTTCTCGTACGGTGTCTTGATTTTCAACGGATTGGTTGAGATTGGAGTGGTCCTGTCGTCTACACTCCTGCTTCTGGAATATTTATTTATTTGTTGCACTCGAAGGTGCGCAAAACCCTGTAAGCTCGTCATTCAAATCCAAAAACAGATCCAGTCCTGAAAAAAAATAAAGGATAACAAGAAAGTACGTAGGAAGTGAGTATCAAAATAAACACCTTTCTAAAAAATAGCTGAAGAAACAAACAAACAATGAAAAGAGCTCGCAAACAACATAGGCGTAATACTAAAACGTGTATAGAACACCTCCAATCCAAAGCAACAGAAATCAGGTCGCCTTTTCCTTGCAGTGCCCAAGTTTCTGTGAAAAAAACGAAATCTGGCTGACATTGCGACAAGAAGGGTTGAAAATGCTCGATTTTATTCATCAGGCTGCGAGCGTTTATTAAAAAAACACAGGGCTTACAGCCGTGCTGACTTGTTAGTTCCCGTGCTCCTGGAAAGTTCCGAGGCACGTATCAGCTCCCCTCGATACACTATCCACTCACGGACGGCCATACTGCGCTCCCGACTCCTGCCTCAGTAGAGAGAGAAGCCTAGAGAAGCCGCAACTCCGAAGTAAGCGGGCATTGGCGAGAGCACGACGCCAGTGGGTAGAGGAAGGGAGAACCACTTTTACTAGCCGGGGCCGTTTTGGGTCAGGTCGTCCCATTCTATAGATTTCGATGGCACGACATTCTACTTTAGGAGCATCGGGAACACGTCCCACTTCACCCTCAAGAGCCGCCTGTCTTTCAGAAGATCGAAGATCGTCGGCACCCTCCTCCAAGCCACAAATTACGATGCTCTGAGAGCGTTTTTCGCACTCCAAGCATAAGAGAAATCCAATCGAATTCTCTGGACAGCGGCTAGGAGGAGGCGCCCAGCGGCTGGATCCGTGTTTAACTCCATAACCATCCGGATGAGTTCTACTGCCGACTTCCCGGCAAGCACTTCTTCTCCTCCCTGAGCCATCGATCCAGCCTGATTCGACTGTGAGAGGCTGGAACTTCTGGTTACCCTTCTGGTAGTCGTTGGCTGTGACTTTGGCGCCATGTTGTTCTCTGAGCTATTAGGTTGGTGCATAAGTTCTCGGACATTTGATCCTTCCTGAATTGAAAGCGCATTTTCCCGCCAACTTTCTCACATGTATCAACGCGTAAATGATTGATCGATAGAGAAAGAAAAGGGCTAGAAAACTGTTCCTAACATTTAGGTTGTCAAGTCAGCTATTATGGCTAAGCAATTCATCCCAACTGAGACGCATATTCGGCACGTTGTGTTATTCCTGCATCAATCTGGCCTCAATACCAACGAATCGTATCGTCGCCTAAAGGATGTTTACAACGAGAGTGCTCCTGCTCGAAGTTCTGTGTTTCAGTGGTTCTCGAAGTTTGCAGTTGGTGAATTCTCCGTTGAAGGTAATGAACGAGAAGGGCGCCCGATGACACTGGATTTGGATGGCCTCCGAAGTAGAGTGGAAGCGGACCCATACCAAACCACTCGCGAACTATCAAGCACTCTTGGTGTTAGTCACTCAACAGTCGTTCGAGGATTGAAGTCGATTGGCAAGGTGCAAAAATTGGGTTGCTGGGTACCTCACGACATGGATCGCAGAGCCGATGTCGCTTTGTCTCTCCTTACCCTCAAACGTACCCACGGATGGCTGAACAACCTTGTCACCGGGGATGAGAAGTGGATGCTCTACTTTAATTATCACCGGCGTGCACAGTGGGCTGACGCAACTGGAGAGGCAGAGGACGTTCCAAAACCCGACCTTCACGTGAAAAAGGTGACGCTATGCATTTGGTGGAGCGTTCTTGGCGTAGAATACTGGGAGCTGCTGGACGAAGGGATAACAGTGACGGCAGAGATCTACATAAACCAACTGAGGAAGTTGAGGGCCCACCTTCAAACCACACGAGGAGAGCAAGTGAAGGTGTATTTTCAACACGACAACGCTAGACCGCATATTGCTAGAGCGACGGCGGCTGAGTTGGCGGACTACGGATGGACCGTTGTTCTACATCCACCTTACCAGATCTCGCTCCTTCTGATTATTATTTGTTTTCAAGCCTTCAACGCTATTTGGACGGCCAGGAACCGAGAGGACGTCAAGGTGGCACTGCTCACATTTTTCGAATCACAACCGGTTACGTTTTGGAGAAAAGGCATCCATGACATTCCGAAAAAACTAACTATGGTTTTGGAATCCCCGCACGGGACCCTACGTCCTGTTAAAATTGCATCGTAAAAACTCACCGCAGGTTTGGAGGCTCTCCTTGTTAGGTGATTCCAAGATATAGAACAGTAGACCATAGCATCCAGATGAAAACACCTAAAATTTTGAGCCAATATCTAAAACGTGGCCACCCAACTTTCAAGTTCACACTGCACTGTTGGCCATAGCAAACAATCGGAAGAATATTTCAAGAAACGATACATCCTTCCAATGCATAGCTTCATGTGAATGACCTTAAACTGTCCACCCATCTGGTAAACGTCACGACTCAAGGACGAGTAAATGAATCTCAACATCAAACTGCCATTCGAAGCAAGCTACAATGCTTGTTGGAAGGTTAAGAGTTTTATGAACATTCAAACACTGGGAGCATTTATTTGGGATAATCTGTATTGGCGCATTGAATTCAGAGCACTGTCATCAAGTTTCTCTTATGACCGAGAATGTTACTTAGCTGGAGATTCAACAAATTCAATTTATAAAAGACATGGTATCTGCTACGAAGGCATTGCCGGATACTAGAATTTATACAGGTTGTGGCAAAATTACCCGTGCACCTAAACTTTTAAAAATTTTTCCAATTTTTCCCCGAAATGTTCCCCTTTCATTCGCCTAATATGTTGATTGAACATTCTAGAACTCATACGTACAAAATGGTTAGGCGTTCCAACCATCGAAGTACTATTATCGAACTTCATAAGGCCGGCAAGCAAACGAGAGATATTGTGAGGATCGTCTCCGTGCCCAAAAGAACGGTTCAGGATACAGTAAAACGCTACAAGGAATTGAAGACCGAAGAGGATAGAAAAGGAAGAGAGCGTCCCACGACAGCAATGAACCGGAAAATGTGAATCACGAGAGAGAAAAATCTGAACGAACGCCAGGAGATCGATGCGCCAGATGACAAAAGAAGTAGGAATAAGCGAATGGTCAATGAGGGGGATACTCAGGGGATAGCTTAAGAAGTTCCCTTATCGTCTGCAGAAATGCCAACTCCTGACGGACACTATAAAGAAGAGGAGATTGGAAAGATGCAAAAGATTGCTGCAACGATTCATGGTGGCAAGCACTCGAGACTTCGTCTTTAGCGATGGAAAGATTTTCACGTTGAACCCAGTCTTCAACTCCCAAAATAAGAGGATTATTGGGAACTCGCCTGCTGATGCTTCCGCCAAAGGACGACTTCAGGAAAGTGCGAATAAGCCTCAATCCGTTATGGTTTAGGGAAAGCTCCACTGGTTTTTGTCGAAGCTGGCGTGAAAATCAACGCAGCGTTTTACACGGATATCCTGGAAAAAGTTCTCAACCATAGGCCGATTCCCACTTTGAAGGAGCCTATTGGTGCTTTCAACAAGATTATGATCCAGAACACAAAGCGATGGTGGACCAGGACTGATACGCCGAGCAGCTGCCTGACTTCATCACACGCGACGAATTATCCTTACAGCTCTCTGGACCTTAACCCAATGGATTATTCTGTGTGTCTAAGAGAAAAAAGCTTGCTGTACCAGACACCCGAATTTGGATTCCCTTAAAGAAGCGCTTTTCAAATTCTGGGACGAGATTGATGAACCATACCCGCGTGCCACATGCGAAGCGTTTGTCGGATGTCTGAAGGACTGTGTCGAGGCGGAGGGCGATCACTTTGAAAACTGCAGCATGCTTTGAATTGTCATGTTTGTAGTCGATAACCTTGATAGTTAGAATTGATCTGCGAAGTTTGACTTCAAAATGCCATTGAATTTTCGGTGCACGGGTAATTTTGCCGCACCTTGTACCGTCAATCATAGGAATAAGACCAGTGCATGGTGTGATTTCTAATTAAAACGATTGCACAAATAGTACGATGTTGTGATACGAGTTAAATCCTGGTGGGCGGGTGCTTATGACAAAATTTCTATGTCATGCCATTTTCTGTTTTCTGACTAATTTCGGCCATTTTCAAAGAAAACAGAAAAAATTGCCCGAAATGGCCAGAAAATCAGAAAACAGATGACAGAAATTCCGCCCACCCCTAACCGCACTGCTGCCGCGACATCATAGTAAACTTAAGGCTCCTTTGCTCGTTTGGTTTAACGACTTGGCAAAAAGGAAACACACTTTGTTTTAGGGGGAAGCCGATACCAAGGAGATGGGAAGAAGAATATGAGAAGACGGATAGTAATAGCGAGGAAGAGGGCTTTAAAATGGGGAGTTTTCTTGAGTAAATGTTCCACCCCGTTTGTACCAAGCACAGCTCTTTCATACTAATTGAAGGATGGGGATGCTTCCTATATGACTCGCATTCCCCTCTCAGAGCTTAACATGCTTCTTTTGTTAGGGTTTTAAATTCTGCATCGTTTAGCCTTAGTATGTTGTTTTGATTTTGGTCATGTGATTTTTTGTGTACACTGTGTTCTTTCTAATGTTTCTGCTGGATAGCATGGATAGCCTCGCATGCTTCTGCATGTTTGAAGACTTTCGCTTTGCAGGTTTTCTTTGATGCTGTACAAAATGCGATTGATATGCGAGGTGCGAAACCAGAAGAGATATCTTATCACCCTCAGTTCAGCAGGGTGGAATTGAAAAAGGTACTCATGTACCTGCGCTCCTTCTCAGTGACGCAAAGCGGGTTCGAGAGGAGGGGCACCTTGGTATTAAGTGGTTATCCGCCTTGATAAGAATGCGGGTGAATGCTTAATTACATCAGAAGTGGCCTAGCTCATTTCACATGCAACATTTCACATGTCGTGCAACAGAGAACGAGCTGCCTACATGCCGACTCTCCTTCTTTCTATCCCATCCCCCCCCCCTCGGAGCCGCTTTGCGCCGTATCAGCTTCTATGTGATTGTGATCTTCCTAATTATCGTTTGTATAGCACACTCATATTTCTCTGCCTTTTAGGTAGTTGCATTGTATCCTGGTAAGGAAGTCAAGAAGGGTTTGGAGCAGCTTTACAAAAAGGTTGAGAAGCATTTACTGGATCACTCGTCACTGTTGCAAGTTGTATGGAGAGAAATGCAGGTGAATTACCCGGTTACACTTTCTGTTTATAGCGAATTATGTAGTCTTTTGAATTGCTTATTTGTATAGTCCACATTTCAAACACCGGCCTTCAAAATACGTGGATATCTTCGAGCTGACTGGTAGAAATTGTTTGTGTTCTCATTTTAGGGTTTTATTTTTGTTTAATCATGCGGAAAACAGGCTAGTGTGGCTCATAAGTTCTGCAAGGAAATTAAAAAAAACGTTTTCGAACGGTTTTGAAATCACTACCCTGTCTGACGGCAGCGAAGGCATTACAGGAGCTTCTAATGGCAGGCCTTGATATCTTTTACACGTAGAACACTGCTTTAAGTATCGGATGATAGCAACAGTCAGACGAGGAATCCAAAACCTCTGTTAAGTGAACGTGTTGAAGTATGAGACGGACTAGTTTTGACTTCTGCGGCGTGTATGTGGGTGATTTTGTGTTGCGAGGAATCACAACATTATGGAGACGTGACTGGTGACGAAGAATATCATTTTCGTTGGGGATGACCTTTTTGTTATGGAACTGCCTTTGGTGATCTTGAAAAATCACTCTCTTCTGCTCTTGTCTTATAAGAGCATTCGCGGAAAGTTCAATGTCATGAGAAGTAATGTCCTGAGATGTATCAAATTTTGAGATCATGACGATACTGATGTGCGTCATTCGGTTCTTGTTCACCGCAATAACCCAACGTTCAAAGTTTTGCCTACGAGTGCGACCACTCGTAGGGCTCGCTCAGGTTTGAAAACTGAGATAAGTCGATAATCTCTGCTCCAGGGGAGCACACGAAATTTTGTACGTTAATTTTTTTAAACGAAATTTTTAAACGGAAAATTTTCGCTAAGCTTCCGATAAATCGTTAAATTTCGTTGAAAAAACACAATTAGCTGCTATTCGTTATTTCAAGTGAAAAAAATCAAGGAAAACCTTATACGTTTCAACTTCAAGAGGTCAACAGCTAAAGTTCAAGGAATGGAGTGTAACATTGCGATGTAAAATGAAACCATTCAATCATTAAAACCATTCAATGTCATCAGCAAACACCGAAAAATAAATAATCTTTCAGCAACAAATTATCTACAGGGTGTGGAAAAAAGAATAGGCATGGAATTATTATTTAAGATGATCACCGACAAGGCATCTTAAAATGTGCAATTAGGCAGGTACCCGGAGTTCCTTTCATTCCTAGTTCTTTTGTCTGACTGTGCTACGAGCATATGCAATCTCAATGCGGGCATCAGCCCATTGAATACAAAAAGATTAATAAAAGTACAGTTACAAGCCTGTCGGTGGAATGTTAACGCCTTGTCGAACGCATAATTTTCGAATGCCTGCGTGGAAGCAATATATTTTTTGCGACGTCTTGACCGTGACACGCATCTGTCACACGGTCCCGCCGAAAAGTGTGTGACACGGCGTGAACGTGTTAATGCTCAGGAAAATGGCTTTCCTCATTTTTGTTAGTAGCAGTTTTTCTAAAATCGTTTAAAATACGTCCAGTGGCCGCAGACATTCTCCATCTCAACTGTTTCAGGTGGCGGACAAAAGTATTTTGGGATAGCAGCGCCTGGTGAAGATAGGCATATCTTACGAGGAGGTTAGACCACTAACTTTGTGGATTGGTTGACGTGCTTGAAGGCTCGGCGAAGAAATTTGTAGCTCTTCTAGCTATCGTGGAGGCGATTTGAATGCGTATTTGGCTGAACAACGACTTGTGGTGACCAGCCCGGAGGACAAGTTAGCGCTTTATCCTTCGCAGACAAGTCTGATACGGATTCATCGACCCCAGAGGGATCGAAGGCTTGGTTGGTCTCGGTGGGAAATCCCGAAAAAAGACCAGAAATCTGGTGCACGATGCGCACGACAGCCGGCTGCGACACCAACGGCGCTATAAGCGCTTCCAAATAGCATTTAAAATCCAAAAAATCCAAAAATCAAAACAAATACATAAAGACGTCAAAATGTTCTTGCTGATTTCAATAGTTTTTTTTTCAGAAACAGTCCTAATCGGGAGGATGAGCCCTACAACTCTAGGGAATATTACGTCTAAACGTGATAAACTCACTGAGAAAAAAAGTGGTTCAAAAATGCCGTTAAATTTCCAAAATTTTTCGGTAAGTCGTTAAGCCAGATTTTAACGAAAAATGCCGTTAATTCGTTAAATTTGTTAAATCGTTAACCATGTGCACCCCTTCCCTGCTCCACAGACGGAGTTGGTGCAGGTTTTTGTTATGTTAGGAAGTATCTATCTCTTCCGTCACTTTAATATAGTCAATTTCAGTTAACAGTCAGGTGTCATCAGGGCTGTTTTCTAGCCAGCGCGGTCCATTAACCGAACCGCTATTGGCAATTTCTCCAGAGTTTGAACCTCTGGTCATTGCATCTGCTGGGTTGTGGGTTGTGCTGACCTGAAGAAATTTAACCAATACGTCGTGCGATTCTAGATTCGTCTTAATAGCGAGGATCCGCTCCCTCTGGTTGGCGACGAAAACCGGGACCTTTTTGCAGCTGTTCAAGCAGTACCGGGCTAGATAACTGTCTGATACAACAGACACGTCTCGAACGTTTCTCCATGATTGTCTTACACAAGCGTGTAGCCATTAGGATTTCAACAAGATCGAATCTTGGGATTGCTTGGTGACGTTTTTTCGGTGTTAGCTTAGCTTTTCCACTAATTAACGTTGAGATCTTCCCTTAGGATTGGCACTGCAAATAGGCACAGGTTGCAATCGCCAGGCAACTACCGTCAGCGAATATCCACAGATGACTGTTCGTGGATTGAAGAATTATATGACGCTGAATCGGCATGTGACCCTTATCAATGTCTTTGCATAAACGGAGGCATAATTCTTCACTCAAAACGGTTTTCCATACGGTTCCAGTATTAAACACATCCCTCATCATAGATTTTAGTTTTACTATGAGTAAACTGGTGGCACCGATAGGATCGTACACTGAGTTGGCCTGACTGACAGTATCTCTTTTTGTCAGTTTGTTTGCGTAAGCGAAACGAGTTGTGATCTTAAATGAGTCGTCCCCGATTCTAAATATATGCAACACCTAGAATTTTTGAAGAGTGTGAGTCTAGTCGATCCTCTAAGGTATTTGAGAGTTGCCTTCGTAGGAGTTGGATATGTACTCCCCAAGGTTCATGCCGTTGTTGGCAAAAAGTTGTTTCTACTCTCGATATTTCATGATTGCCTCTTCTGCTGTGGTGGCAACCGTCATAATATTGTCCACACCTAGACAGCTAGCTATTTCAGTTGCAGTTGAGGACCCTTCTATATTAAGGTAGGGCAGTAGTGCCATATTTAATATGCTAGGAGAAGCTGCGACTCCAAACGGTAACTGTTTAAATCTGTAGCGGATTAGGTTGCCTTTCGTTGGAGACGAATTGATTCTTCACCCACAAAAACCTGCATAGATCCTTGTGCTAGTGAACCAGGCGTAACTGGGTGAAGGCCGCTTCAGTGTCACATATCAGAAGAACTTTTTTTGATCGTGAGACTATGGAAATGTCCTGGATTTTATTGATGAATGATTCGCCTTTGTGGATTACCTAGTTTAGAGACAGTTGGTTTTTACGTTTTGACGACACGTCAAACAGTATTCTAAGAGGAACATTTTATTAGCTTTCCAGATCCCTGAATGAGGCATGTTGTACGTTCCGACTGCTTCTGGTTCGGAATCGGAAAATGGTTCAATCATCCTTTCACAAACGTATTTCTCAATGATTTTACAGTACCAACTGCGTTGTTCGCTGTTTTTTATGCAGTTTTTTGCAGAGACTCTAAGCGGCGTATAGCAACTATGAAGTTGTACTTTTTTTTTCAATGTTGTTTTTAATGGAAATGGAGCAGTTTTGTGTCCGTTTTCAAAGGAAATCATTTTTGAATATTTTCCTAGATATTCGTAGGCTTTGTCCTTTTTTTGACATTCCTTCTCGTAAATTCTAAGCCCATCCAACTTGAATGTTTTACATAGCATTTCTTGCTCGCTTTGTTCGTGAACTGACGTCATTGCTTAGCTCACGTTACTTCTAACGTTTTGTAATGATGTTAGGCCTTTATCATATATGCTGGGTCCAAATAATGTTTAAGCGATACGAAGTATTGTTTGTGTTGCCATACCGTGACTTGGACTGCAGACAAGGTCGTGGTAATAATGAAGTCCGACAAAAATGTGTGGAGTTTGGTGCTCTCCACGCAATTTTGGATTTGTTAGGTAAATTCCATTTTCCTTGAGGAAAGTAATGTCAGACTCACTGAGTTTGACACTATGGAATCCGTTAGGACGGATTTTGTTTGAACATCTGGCTCGAGTTCTTCCCCGAACACCGTGTTTACTTTTTTCAGCACTATGTGACTCTCGAAGTTTTCTATATGGCCATCAATTCCAGACATGGTGCATATTTCTGTTGACTCTTTGGGTAAGCGAAAACGAGAGGCAAGGTTCTCTTCAATGACTGTTTTCTGAGCTCTTGTGTCGAAGAAAAACAATCCTTTCGAACTCGTTTTTATTATGCCCCAAAAGATTACCTTCCGCTCTCATGAGGACAAGCTAAGAAGCTGTTCGGCTTTGTGCCCAAGCCTTAGATTGGAGAGATTCACGTTCCATACGCGTGTTGTTATTGGCGACGTTTCTATTACGATCGCTGAAACCGTTGCGGTTTCGCTGAACTCTGGTTTGATTTCCATTAGGTCTGGGAGGGTGACCGTTCGCCCTGGGATTTCTGTGACCTGGGTTCTACGTGCCGTTTTGATTTCTTGGATTTGCTGTGTCGTTTTTAAAGCACAGACTTGTGTGGTGTTTCTGGCCACATTGAGACCAGTCTGGTTTGACACAGTCGAAGCTATTGTGGCTTGGCGAGAGACATATCTGGCCACAGTTTCTGCCCTTTATGATTTTTCGGCGGCTGTTTATTAGGGGGGGGGGGGGCAAAAGTAATGAGACAAATTGAAAAAAAATTTATCTCTTTATAACTCCATTACAACTCAACGATGCTGAGGAATGTATTTGCCATTAAGGGCAATGACTTTGCTGCCATCGCTCAACCAACTTCCTGATCCTATCCTTCCAGAACTGCTTGGACCTGGTGTTGATCAACTGCTCGATATGGTTGTCAAGGACTGCTTGGGTTCTTGTGTCCCTTCCGACCAGGAAGTCCTATAGGCTCAAGAAGTGGTGGTAGTCGCATGAGAGATGTTCGGCGAATACGGTGGGTGAGGCAGGTGAACGTAGCCCAGCTGGCCAAGCTTATCCGTGGTTACTTGTTCCCGATGGGGTGCGGCGTTGTCGAAGAGGAGGACCTTCTTGAAGCGCTGCGAATGAATAAGAGCGAGTCGCCGGTCCATCTCTTCTATTTCGTTCACCATGGCCTTGGAGTCCATCGTCGTGCTTTTGGAAAACAGCTTCCACTATACCGGTCCATGGGCGCAGACCCAAAAGCTCTGAAGGTGCTTCTCGCCGTGAACATCTCGCCGAACGAAGGTCGGTAACGGGTCACCAGGCCTCGTTGCTTGGCAGGGTTAAGGTAGAAGACGTACTTCTCATCTTGCGTGAATATTGAGCCCAGTCTGCTCGGGGTTGGGAATTGGGTGAGATTTGCGCGACACAGGTCGACTCGTCAGACTGGGGTTTCGGCATGAAACAGACTGGGGTTTTGGCATGCTTCTGGAAAGGGCGGAAGTGGTAACTTCTCGGATGGGCTTCAGTAAGTAGCATGCAAACATACAAATTCGATAAGCACGAAACCAGACTCCAGCCACGAGATATGTGGACACGGTATGGGGTGTCTCATTACTTTCGCCCCCCCCCCCCCCCCCCTAATAGGTCCGATACTGTGCGAAATGCCACGGACAGATGATTGTTCTTATCGCAAGAAACACAGCCGTAGGTATTGTGATGTCGCGAGTAGGTACACTCATCTGTTGCAACTATGCGGCTTTCGACATATCGTTTTGTTACTATCTCATTTTTGAGAGCACTCATGAGCTCCTCAATACTTTGACTAGATTGAGTATGGCACAGGATTAGTACTGTTCTAACAATGTCCCAATGAAACTTCGCTAGAATAGTCTCCGACCACATAAGATCGAACGTTTTACGGACGTCGTAGCCGGCAGACACCATTTGGTTCACTAGAACCTGAATTTCATCATATATGAATGGGCAACTTTCAGCTGAACTATTCGCTGTTTTCACGTTCACGAGCGTTTGGACAATTTGAGGACGGTTGCAGCGCTATCGTTGTAGTTGTCGCACAACGTCTTGACTATCCAGTTGTAGTTTTCTGGTACGAGTCGAATTCCTTTAATGGAGTTTTGCGAATTTTAGGCTTTCCTTGAGCAGCAGTATTTTTTCCATTACGTCCAGCTCAGGGCTATTGTGTACAAGTGATTCAAAAACTGCACAATACTCAGGAAATTCCGCAGCGTTACCGTAGAACAGGAGAGACGCCTGAGGTGGTTTGACCGACCTGAAGGATCTTGCTGATGTGTGGTTTAAACTTCCACTAGCATCAGGAATATCACTATATGCGGGTGTGTCCGGTGCAGCATTGCCAGAGTTGCTCTGAGCGCAGTTGTTCTCGCGATAGTTAGGTTCTTTTAGATTTTTAATAAATGATCCCAAGGCAGAAAGTAGCAAAACACCCATCTTCACAAAGGTGTACTCAGTGAGCAAACAATTTTATTACGATCAACACAGCAGAAACAGTACGGAAATATGACAATATGGAATATGGTGATAGACGTGCGTGGAGCGATGCGATTGATGGCTGATGATAGCGGCTTTGAGGCGGCTGTCCAAGTGAGAAGTTGACGAGCAGCAGTACGGACTAATGGAGCACTAGTACGGACCAATGAACCGAGAAGCGAAACGCGAGCAGCGAGCGGCGGATGAGAAATCTAAGTAGGAATCACTGGGCACAGCCCTGATAGCGCGCGAGCCCTAAACTAGGCGAAATGGGGACGGCCGGGAGACGGCGCCGGTACTGACGTGGTTGCTGACGACTCCAACACAATCAGAAAGCAGAGGTGATGGAGGCGCGTGCAGGGACGCAGGATGGGTGGTGACGGACGGACTGTTTATTAAAATGCCAGCACGCCTGCATCGGAAGCATTCGTCGAGAAATTCACGACTCTAGCCAATGAAACCGAAAACGATGCGGCGACATGGATGTGGAGAAGGCGTTGTGACAACAGCTGTTATACAGTCCCCACGGGGTGCCGCTATTCGTCAAGCTCTACAGAGTTGGGCACTCACCAGGGAATGCCATCAGCTTCCCATGGAACTTTGTACAGAGACCTATGGCATATGTTATACGTTGGCAACGCTGCGACCCGTCGCCAACAATCTGTCGTCGACAACCTGTAGCCGACATCGGCATGACGAGCTAGAGAGCCGCGTGCACTCTGTGCCAAAAAGGATCACGCGAGAGCGCCTCTCACGCGCGCCCTCCGCGGCCAGAGAGCCAACGAAAACTTGCCGCAGCGCTCCGCACAGCGACAAGCTATCGGCGACAGTGTCGGCGACGGGAGTATATCATCCTTCCGCCTAGCGTAATCACCGTAGCCATTAGCCGCCTTGCCAGCTGCGGAGGTGCCGCAGCCGTGGTGCTCTAGCTTCGTAGGAGTATGGTCGTGGCTTCGGTTCCCGCACACGCCAACGTTTTTGTATTTTGTGTTTTATTGTCAGTGAGATTCTATATCCCCATTTTCAACTCATTCTTTGAACAAAAGCATAGCAACAAATGTTATTGACGTTTGTCGATTCCTAGTCAGTGAAAGGTGATAATTTTTGGTTCTCCAGATTAAGCAAGTCAAAAACTGATGCCAGATTCATGATCAGCACCCCAAATAACCTCATGCATAACGTATGGGTGAAGTTGGTGCTTCCAACCTCACTACCCTCACACCCACCTACCATAGGAAACGTGAAATTCAGAAACTGGTGTCAGATTCGTGATCAACCCTCAAATAACATCAGTAGCTTAAGCATGAATAACTTTTTTTAAAATATCACCTTGTAGCATCAAAAAATATTCCTATTCTTCACGCAGTTGGAACTTCTCTCTCACTGATGCCGTCATTTCCCCATCATAGATTACTTCTGATTCGTTAGTCAACGTTCTTGTAAAAATCGTAAACATCACGATAAGATCTACCTGCTTTCGCCTACCTGTTAGTAAACGCGGGTCAAAAATTCAGGTGTCTAAGGATTCAGTTGTCTGAGGCTGACCAGGAATCAAGTTGTGGCTCATCGAGAAGCATCTCTTCACCATCTTACTAGTGAATTTTGTATGCTTTCGAGAAGATCCACGTACAGTGCGTTTCAAAAGTATAAGACCACCCCTAATTTTGTAAATTCCGCCTTTTTACGATATTTCGCCGTAATCGGCTGCTTCCACTAAATTCGCCATGGTCGAAAACCGTGCCTGAAAATGAATCAGAAACCTCTCTTGGATACAAAACTTTTTAAGAAAAAATAATTAGTTTTCCACTGTTTCAAAAATGTAAGCCCAGTAACGATGCTGGTTTGTCATACCTGTAATTTTTCGCCCTGTCAAACCAACACTGCTCTACATTGACTTTGCTATTATCTACTACTATTCTAATGCCAACATGCCGCGTGGTACGCGGCTGTCCGTCAAGGAACAAGATCGATTTCGAGCTCTATATAAGGGACACTCCGCTCGTGAACTTCGTCGATCCAGATGCGCTGTGTCCAACTATCTGGAAGATCTTGTTGGCTGTGGGAGAAAGTCAGCGTCTGGAAGACCTCCTGTGCTCTTTTTGCTCTCTCAACAAGAGTTCGACGCATTCAGCGACTCTTTTTGAACTCGACGGCTTCGATCAGCCAAGCTAAGGCGGACTTTTCGTTGGATGCATCGCGGACGACCATCTGGAGAGCGGCCAGACAGAGCGGCAACATTGTGCGTGAGTCGACAAAGAGGGCTCCAAGGCTAACTGATCGCCACAAGGCCGAACGTCTTCAATTTGCGCGTAAAAATATCAGGACCCATTGGAGCACCGTACGCCATGTTTTCACTATGAAGTTCCTTCCATTTGAACGAGTCCGGTGCTCTCAGGTAGTCTTCTCCGATGAAAAGAAGTTCAATCATCAGGACGGTCACGATGGATCTGATTGCTACTGGCGGGATCTGTGGAAGGATCCACTAGCAGACGTAGTTTCGGTGGTGGCTCCCAGATGATCTGAGGAGCCTCCCGTAGCTCTGGTGTTCTTCGGCTTGCATTTACCACGAGTCGTATGAACTCACAGGACTATCAGATGATTCCTCAAGATCGTCTACTACCATTTCCTCGCGATCATCGCACACAGGAATTCAATTTTATGCAGGATAATGAGACGGTACAGTAGATCAACCATCCTGTGGTTGATCTCCAAAAAATATCCGCGTGCTAGACTGGCCAGCTTGTGCCTGAACCCGATTGAGAACATCTGGGGATTCATTGTGCGACAGATATATGCCAACGGAAAGCAATTCAACAACGTCGAGGAACTGCGCAGAGAAATGGAGGCGGCTGAAAGTATGCCAGACAGAAATTTTGAACGTATTTCCAATAACGGCGGACCTGTCAATTATTAATTTGCATTTGTATTTGTAACTGCTGATTATTTATTGCAATAAAATGGAAGTTTTCGGCCAGCGAATTCAGTGGAAGAAGCCCCTTACCGCGAAATGTCGAAAAAAGGCAAAAATTACAAAATTAGGGGTAGACTTATGTTTTTGAAACGCACTGTATTTTTTTAATTGGGTTGAAGATCGCTTTCCAAATTCTACGGTTGGCCTCCCATAAGTCTTACACATGATGTTTCAAAATAACGTGATGAAGGCTTTTTAGTTATATCTATGCAACAACTGACAATTTTATTAGGTTGTAACGAATTAAATGGCACTGGCTTGCGCCATTTTTTGGCGCGTCTTTACGCGTCTGATCAAGAACAAACCGTAACATGTGGCATATCATTTAGAAGCGCAAGCTTTGCTCTACCGGGGAGTACCAAATTTTCTACGTAAAAGCGGGAAAACTTTAGAGTTTTATTGACTTTTTTGCAGATGGACAAAAGGGTAATCCGAGGCATTTGCTTGTATGAATTCAAGCTGGGCACTACAGCTAAGGAGGCGGACGAGAAGATCAACGCCGCATTCGGTCAAGGATGTTCCACAATTCGGACGTATCGTTGGTATCAGAAGTTCCGGAATGGAGATGAGAGCTTGGAAGAACATGAAGGTCGTGGGAGGCATAGTGATGTTGATGAGGACAAGCTGAGAGATGTGGTAGAGGAGGATCCACACAAAGGTACCAGGGAGATAGCGAAGGTTCTTGGCGTCAGTCACAACACAGCTGATCGGCATCTGAAGGAAATTGGAAAGACCAAAAAGCTGGAAAGATGGGTGCCTCATGAGCTGTCTGAGGAGCAAAGAAACCGACGATATGAGATTTCTCCGCTCTGCTTCTACGGAACGAAACGGACCCATTCCTTGATCGCATCGTAACCTGTGACGAGAAATGGATAATGTACGACAACAGGCGATGATCGGCACAGTGGGTGGACAGCGATGAGAGCCCCAAGGTTTTTGCGAAGCCGGAATTGCACCAAAAGAAAGAATGGTGACAGTATGGTGGTGTTCGCTGGGAATTATTCACCACAGCTTCCTCCCTCCCGGTAAATCCATCACGGCAGAGAAGTATTGCATTGAAATTGAAGAAATGATGAAAAAGTTGAAGGATATCCGGCCTGCCTTGGTAAACCGAAGGCGAGTTCTCCTTCTGCACGACAATGCTCGCCCCCATGTAGCACGAATGACGTTGCAGAAGTTGAATGAGCGAGCATTGAAACTCTACCACATCCTCCGTTTTCTCCCGACCTCTCCCCAACAGACTACCATTTCTTCAAGCATCTTGGCGACTTCTTGGTAGGGAAAATATTCAAATACCAACAGTGCCGAAAGTGCCTTCGAAGATTTCGTCAATTCCAGAACTTCTGATTTTTATGCTACTGGGATAAAGAAGCTTGTGTCACGTTGGCAAAGATGTGTAGAATCAGAAGGTTTTTATTTCGATTAATAAACTTGCCTACAAGCCGAGATATTAACTGTTTAAATTTACAGTGGTTCAGTGCCATTTATTTCGTTACAACCTAATATAAAACAGTATATGGATAACGTCATAGACATTAGGCTACACTATATTAGTCTGGATTCGAAGTGGCATCCATTGGCCCGAATGCAGAAGTCAAAACGCTTGGTGACGTTTTTGGCGATGGTCCGCAGGTCATCTGGAGACAGTCGTTCCCACTACCAACGCAGAGATGTCATCTTGGCCTCCAGGTTGTAGTGGCGCTTATCACGGACCCTGGCCTTCAAAATGGAATACGCGCTGTAGTTTGCCGGATTCAGATCCGGGATGCGCAGTGGCCACTCTTCAGACATGACGATGTCCTGGAAATTTGCCTTGCACCATGTGTGCGTGCTTTTCACCCTGTGTGCAGGGATTGTGTCTTCTTGAAACGCCCATTGCGGATCGCTGATGTGCTGTGACTAGAAAAGTACCACAGCCTCGAAGATGTCCCGTCGGTACACATCTTGATTTATTTTTACTCCTTCGTTCACAGCAAGCACGGGGTCTTTCCGTAGGTGTAGATTCCACCTCGAACCATGAGCGCCTGCGGATTTTGACGATGTTCGGCGATGGCAAAGAAGGCTGGAGCATCTCCAGATCAGATCCTGCCGTATTAGAGGTTGTGAGCCTATTTTACGGTGAATAGCTGAACAGTGTTCGTTCCCACCCGCTATCTGCGACCCGAAGCTTGAGCTAGCGGTATCGATGGAGCCGTTCGCGTTTATTCTTGTCCATCAGAAGCTGGACTTTATGGAACTTGTAGGTTTCGAGTCCGTGTTTCTTTGTAGCTATTCGATGCACTGATGTGCGCATGACACAGATATCGTGGGCGATTTTTTCAGATCTTCAAACTTGGGATTTTCGCTTTTCGATGATTTTCCGGATCTGTGGCGTATTGACAGCGCGATTTTGTCCTTGCCCTGGAAAGTCATCTTCATGGCCAAGCTCTTACATCGACGAGTTTCTGTGGAGACAGTCTACCGAGCAGATTAACGAGTCGCATTGGCGCTTTCCTCGACAATGAAGCTCCAAACTCGCAATGCGATGGTCTGACATCTCGAGAAGAACCGTAGCATGAGGAAAATTGAACTTTAAAATTTATAACATGGACAAAGATACACCAAAAATATCGCTATTTCCGCCATGCTGCAGATCGGTGTGACCGCTTGGGAGAACGTCAACACTTCATCACGTTATTTTTGAACACCCTGTAAGTACTCAGGTTGTCACCCTTGGGTGCGTAACTTCATTTTAAGAGCGCTATCACGTACTTATTGACACTGTCGATCGGAACTGCATATCTAAACAATTAAACAAAATACCATCCGCTATCTCGAAACGTTCTTTAAACGCGTAGCATGCTTTTAAATGCGCTGGTTTTGATAGGTGACCTTTTCATTTCATTTATTCTTGCCAATGCTGTTGTTGAGACACGCTTTACAGACTGAAAGAGAAAATAGAGGAATCAGCCGAGAAGTGATTAAAAAATGAATGCAAAAGAAAGAACGAAAAAAGGTAAGCTATAGCTAAGCTGGAGCAAAATCATTGCAAGACGGCTTAGAAGCATTCCGTCTGTTTTTGTTTAGAACGTGTATATCTGCAATTTTCCGAGTTTTGAATCGGATGATAAGCAGACGGATATGATACTGCTGCCATAAGGCCCATTCACACTTCTGCGACAGCGGCACGCGGCACGTGGGGCAACAGCCACCGCGAAATCCGGCAGTCCTGTTAGCCTGGAGCACCATTGTTGTCCGTATTATGCTGTGTCCTGGGTCGAGCGCAGTCAGGATCGAAAATTACGACCGACACAAAGAAAATGGGGTGACGAAGAACACAACAATCAGCATCTCAGTGGAGAAGACTAGAAATGAAGGGAAAGATGAGCTCGTCTATGTCCTTATCAAGGGCAAATACTCCTATATCAGACAAACCTGTAGTGGCTCCCACACTTTATGCGCTTCAACGTTACCAAAACTAAACAATTCGAATTTGCCTGTTCCAAAGTGAGCCAAAACACAGGTGGATGGTATCGGGCACATGTTGGGCTGAACTCCTTCAACGAAACAGGTAAACGTGAAAGAGACAGCGGTATTTCAAAGGAATAATCTAGTAAGACAAAAACTGAAGGGAACCATCGATTTAGACGAACCAGTTACCAATTTTGATCAGCAGCTAGCAATCAGCTACAACCCAGGAGAAACATGGTCGCATTGGTTTCTCTTGAAATTTCGTATTCTTTAGGTCATCGGTAGTTAATTCACATGCTGTAAGATGGTTTTCAATAGACAGTGCAGGAGTTGCAGCCAGCGGCCGTCACCGCGGCGTTGCCTGCGGTAACCGCCGTGGCTGCCGCAAGACTGCATGACCCCGGGCGGCACGTGTTGCAGTGCCACGCGCGGCCGTTGCAGTCCTATGCTTCATCATTGCCGCGCCGCACTGTCGAAGAGGTATGAATGACCAAGTTTGAAAGGAGGTAACCATGGGCAGTTCTTGTATTTCAAAGACTTCTTTAAAGTGGCACGCACACGAGGAGCGACCAATTTATTAGAGGAATCAAGCCCCACGTTACAATGATTCTGCATGTTGTCGCGCAGATATGTCCATAATGGAAAGAGAAGCATTGAGAAGAAAAACTCTCGTGTTTATTGGAAGACGGTATCGTTGAGCATCTGGGAGAGACATCGAGCGGCTTGGCGAGTAGACTCCTCTCTCTAATTGTGCAACACTACTACCACATTAATCGTCAAAGACGTGGCATTTTGACCTATACATCTCCATTATTTGGCCACTGATTTTTCTAAAGTCTTCTGCTGTCGCATGCAAGGGGGTCGTTAAATAAGATGCCGTACGCATCGACTGCTCACCGCGCATCCCACAATGAATTGCAGACGAAGACCCACCAGACCGAACTACCACGACAGCCACAGGAATGACTCTGGCCGACGCCAAACTTGAGACACCATCGGCCGTCGATGGAGGAGCAAATGAGCCTTTCACCAGTGGGCGGAAAGGACGAAGAAATCGTGAAAGTGATATCTTATTTAAAAAAATCTTTGCAGGTCGCTATCCTAGGGGGGTTGTGCTTCCGGTATGGCGCGGCAAGACAGCGCTGCATCATTGAGGACGTGGCGTTGGTCAGCGTGGAGGCACTCAAGTGCAGGATTTACCTGCCATAGTGTTATGGTGGTGCTTACGTGTATGAGGCCTAATGCGATCTCAGATTCAGTGTACTTTATTAGCCAATGCATCATCCCTTAGTTGTTGGACCAAACGGGTCTGAAAAGTGTACCATGTACTATGAACGAAAAGATCAAGATGTAGATCATTCCACTCTGCAGATCTTCACCAACAAAGGAGTTTTCACAGCCAGTCCAGTTAGGTTTACCAGGTCTTATGCGGAATGGGTCCTCTCAATCTACCGATAGTCTGTCAGACCTCTAAGAGGTCAGAAATGCTAAGATTAATCTCGTTTGTTGCCACTTTATACAAGAGCGTAGTGTCATCTATCTTACTTCTAAATTCCAGTGCATCGATATTAAGTCTAGTCAACCACTTCTCGTAAGAAAGCCTAATTGACTGCATTGGCTAAAACAGCGATATGTGAAACATTTTTGGACCCTTCCAATTTCGGCTGTAGGAACTCTCTTTTGTAGTGACCATATCGGTGACCAATAGCATCTTTACATGCAAGGCAAAAATCCTGAAAAGCAACCTAGATCTTGAATTCTGTAAGATATGAGAACCGTTATTCGAACACCTGAGCGCTTTCCTTACACTTTCGTGGACATATTCATCAAAACAGATTTTTGTCGTAGGTAATACCTAGGTCATGTATGTTGTTAACGCAGTTTAAGGTAGCACTTCCTAATAAGCGATATATTAGGAATGTAACGCCATACGGTCATGACAACGGTTTTTTTGAGCTGCAGACTCTAAGGATCACGCCTCTAACCATTCCACAGCGGAATTTGTTCAATCTTGAAGCTTCCGATTCCGATAGTCGTTGACGGATACAAAGTTGCTGTCATCGGCATAAATGCTACAGTAGCAACCAGAATCCAGAACGGGGGTAAGTCGCCAATCAAGATTATGTACAAAAGAGGACCCAAACACGTTCCTTTGGGAGTGCCTCTTGAGGTATGATAGTTTGGAGAAAAGTTGTCGTTTATTGCTACAGATAAGGTGGCATACCGGTTAGTAAGGAAAGAACGTAAAGACCCCACAGAGTTCTGCGGCAACGGGACGCCGCCGGCGGCGAGCTCTGCGTCTCTGCCCTATGGTTAAGCATAGGGCCGCGGCGCTGCCGCAGAACTCTGTGGGGGCCTTAGAATTTCAGAAGTTTACCTCTGATCCTATAGGAGTAGAGTTTCTCAGAAAGTAAAAGTATAGAGATAGAGTCAAAAGCTTTTGCATAATCTAGGTAGCAAACAGACACAGTTTCCTTTGTCTAATTCCCTTCGCCATGAAGGGATGGTGGAAATCGGGGCAATTGTTGTTGATTTATGCTCAACAAACCCATGTTGTTCTTTTCGATGTCAATGATTTTCATTTAGATAAGCGTTTTTTTTTGCACAAAATGCTCTCTATATCCTTGGTTATTCAACTGCTTAGACATATGGGTCTGTAACTAGTAACGTCGTTTTTGACTCTTTCTTAAGGTATGGCCGTACGAGATCAATTATCCACAGTTTCGGTACCTCGCCATGTAACAGAAGGCGGTTAAAAAGCAAATTCAAAGGAGGAGTGAGTCCTAGAACTGCCTCCTTCAACAATATGATAGATATCCGGTCATGTGATATGAGAACTCTACTTGGGGGCTTGCGCAGAATTCTGTACCCTGTTCCGCTCGTGATGTCTATCCATCTCAATTCGCTGTCGGTTAAGAAAGGCATGCTAACTGTCGTACGCCTGCTTGTAAACTGACTGGAAATAGTCAGCAAATAGCTTGCACTTACCACTTTCAACTAGAATGTAGCTTCCATCACTGTTGTAGTCCGGGATACATTCAGTCACTTTCAGTTTCTTTCGGCCGTAGTGAAAAAATCGCTTCGGACTACCGCAACTAGAAATTCTTTTTTCTTTGGGTATCTGAAACTAGCTAGAGCTCTGTTAAGTTTTCGAGAGAACTCAGACTATCTAGCGTCTCTTAAAGAAGAAGGAGAAAAGTGTAGACTGCCAACCCTGGCCTTATCAGGAATAGTCGCTCGGGTATTTTTCATGTACTTCGCTGCTCTTCTCTTCCAACAAGGGCACGTTTTGTTTATAAGTTGATGGAATACGCGAACAATTTTCGCTTACAAAACGTAAACATTGTCAGAAGAATTGCTTTTGTGTTGGCAAGTACGGAAATTATAGATACGTGATCACCTCTAAAAAAGCTTCTGTTTTTCCTATGCACTCGAGTAATATTTTCTTTTACTCCAGCAATTATAAACAGTATAGCGTTGTGGTCCGAACTGCTGAAGGGTGGAAGAACACGCACTATTCCAGTTATGCTAGGCTGTGAGGCTAATAAGATACCCAAAATATTAAGACCGTGGGTAGGCTGTTTCATAAATTGCTCTGGATTAAATGTCATAACAAAGTTAAGGAACTCAGATGAGGATGTGGTTATGATGTTTCCAGTTGTTGGCTACCTAAGGAAATATTGATTGCACTAGGGCTGTTTGCTTGTTTCCGAAACTTTGGTAGCCTATTAATGTAATTCTGCCACTGTTAAATTCGCTTAAGAGAAGCTCATCACCAGAAGTCTCGACGACCTGTTTGATGGCCTCTCTATCGAAAACGTACGTGGCAGTCTCGCTGCTTTGCTCACCAATGACTACCCATGTGATACGGCACGTTTTCGCATCAACAATCTTTCTATCTCTCTTGAACTTAACTAGAGTTCTATACAAGGCAGATCTAAGGTCGGAGTATCTCTGAGCTGTAGAAACAAACTTATTCTCAATATCATCATGTGCCACTTCTGCATCTTAACAGATGCATCAAAGATCTTGTGTCAAAATTACCGAAGTATTCATTCCTTCGTTAGAGCACGGTATAAGCCATGGCGGCGCCTCATTGTTGGAGTTCTTCTTAGAGGGTGCCATTTCGTGATCAGTGCAATTGAGTAGAACAAGTCGCGAAGCGGAGAGAGCGGCGAAAAGCCACCGACCTAGATGAGCAAACCAGGCGAGAATATAAGCGAGAACATATATCTTATAAGCTTTGATCATCTCACGTGGTCTCAGAAATTGACGTACAATTCTTTTACTGCAATTTTTCCTAATACTTTTTGCCACTTAAATGGGCGCGTAGATGTGCACTCGGACGAGGTGAACCACTGGGTGGTCCAAAAGTAGCAAAAATTTGTCGCCTTTCATTCTTTATTTATTTTCACATAATTGTATGCACAAAAGGAAATCGATGGACACAGCATGCTTAATACTGCAATATGGTATAAAAATAGAAATCTCAACACACCGGAGCTCAACAGCGTTACGTATTAACAGCAAGTGGGCGAGAAATGCTTAAAAAAGGATGAGTGAAATATTTTAATACAAGGCAAACAAAAAATTAGGGGTTGGGGGTAATTAGTGGAGCAGTTCATGGAGAAGAGCAGTGGCCTGCCAAACACTGCAAGTCGCAATCGAACACGGCTCCGAATACCAACGTAGTAGTTCCATCAACTCCATCACTCCATCAGCACCCGCGGAGCGTATGATATAGGAAGAAGAAAGAAAGCTAAGTATTTTAATGCTAGTGCAGGCCGGGTAACGTGTAGTTTATAGTTTCGTTGAGCTAAGTACCGCTGAGTTCTCTATTCGTCGGATTGAACTGAAGTCGGATTTAACAAAATTTTTATTTAGAACGCAAAAGAATGACAAAACACAAACTGGAATCCTGGCGTAGGGTTCTCAGGCGGCAGGCCAGTGGACGGGGTGTCTCCGGCTTGAGGGTCTAGCAGAAGGTCTCCGAGACGGCGAGCAAGTCCTCAAATAGGCAGATTAGTCCGCCTGGCAGAAGAATTAAGAGACTGTCCCTACAATAACCTCTCGCTATTTATACGCAAACTTTGGCGTCCAGATCATGCTCTAGGTCGGGGGTGGGCAAGACGCAGATCGGCGGGGTCTTCGGCACTATTCTCAACATATCAAACTGTACTCGAATAGGTTCATTATTTTATCCAATTCTGGTTACCAGTGCCGAATTTTCGCTGACCTCTGTTACTCTAAATGACCCTGCCCATTCTCAGGCAAACTTAGGGTGCGAATTCCTTGCTTTTTCATTTTGTGAGAATACATACACCCGGTCTGCAACCTTGGGGAAAATTTTCCTCTCTACCTTCTTATCTCTATCGTACTCCTTTTTCATTCTCTCTCTTACTCGGCTGTTATACTCCCTGACTCTCTCATGGGTTTCCGCCACTGCTTTATGGGCTTTCACCAGTAGAATTGTGCGATGTCACATTGTACGCCATTACACAATATGGAAGTCTTGTGTCCCACTCCGTCGGTATCACAGTGCTCCTTAACATGGCAAAAACAGTCCCATTGAACCTCTCAGTTAACCCTTTATCTCTTGGGTTATAACGTTTTGTTGTGAGATGTGTTATTTTTGTTATTTCTACTAGTTCTTGCATCACATTATTGACAAATTCTCGTCCCTTATCTGACAGTATAGATTTAGGCCATCTACAACCTTCCGCAATCCATCTTATAAAAACCGACCGAGCGATGGTCTCCGCACACTTATCTGCAACAGGATAGGCTGCATCATACTTTGAAAATTGGTCGATCACTGTGGCCGCATATCTGTTACTATTCTTCGTAGGCCCTAACTCTAAAACGTCCACACCGATATTTTCATGCGACTTCGTCGTTACTATCGGTTTCAACGAGGCGTCATCCTTTCTCGAGGGTTGTGTTTATGTGCACTAAAATGACCATCAAACAATCCGTTATGAGCTTCGAAAAACACCTCATACCTATATGCCTTTGGCACTACCAAGACTGCCGTACCGTTTTCCAAACACAATTTTAGCTCTGCTTCTTCTAGCACAAAATCAGCGACTCTCAAAGGATTCCTCTCTCCGGGAATTCTTACTACCTCATCCAGGTTTCCTTCTTCCAGAGTCACTACTTCACAAAGATATGGATCTTTCCTAAGCTCAGCCAGCCACATAGAGTCCGCCTTGGCTGTCACGGTACTTACTAGTGCTTCATCTACCCCTTCTAGTGACTCGGAGACATAGATATGTTCACACCTCTACTCAAAGCGTCAGCAACAACATTCGCCCTTCCTCTCACGTATTGTATCTCGAGGTTATAACTTTGAAGCTCAAGGGACCACCTCAGGATCCTGGCCGAGACGTTACACCGCTTAAAAAGTGCTGTCAACGGTTGGTGATCAGTCATCACCACCGTTGGTAACCCGTATGTAAAGAGGTGAAATCGTCTGACAGCTAATACTACTGCCAACGCTTCTAAGTCTGTTACGTGATACCTTCGTTCAGCTTTACTTAAGCTTTTGGATGCAAAGAAAATCGGGTGCATTTGCACGTCCTCTCCTTGCGGCAGCACTGCTCCTAATCCGAAGGTTGACGCGCCGTACAGATTATGAAGGGTCGTTCCCCACTTCTTGCAGCTTCCAGATCGGGTTGTTTTAGCACCGGCGAAGAAGTGATCTTGCGCTTTAACTCTTCAGAAGCGTCTTTATGTTTCCTCTGCCATGACCACTTTACCTTTGATGACGTTAAATTGAAGAGACAACCCGCTCTTTTTGAGAATCCCAAGCAGAACTTCCTATAGAAAGATGCTAACCCGAGAAATGTCCTTAGTTCTTTAGGATTCCGGGGCGTCGGATATTTCTCAATCGCCTCAATCTTTTCTGTTTCCATGTGTACTCCACTGGCGTCTAACACATGTCCGAGAAAAGACACCTTTTGTCGAAGCAGGTGACACTTTCTTGCTTTTAGCCTCAACACTGCATTTTCCAACCGCGTGAAAACTTCATCTAGCAGATCGAGGTAACGTTCTTTAGAAGCCGTGCACACCATTATATCATCAATGTAACAAAAAACTTCCTTGCCTAACAAGTCACCAAGAACCGTATCCATTGACCTTTGAAATACTGGTGGACTCGTACTTATCCCGAATGGCGTTACACGGAATTGGTATAGCCCTTCCGTTGTTGTAAAGGCAGATTTTTCTTTCGCATCACCAGCTAATGGTATCTGCCAGTACCCACTGCAAAGATCTAGGGTCGAAAAAAACTTCTTTCCAGACAAGCTTTGAAGTACTGCCTCTATACTTGGTAACGGATACGCATCTAACTTTATTCTTTTGTTGAGTTCCCTATAGTCTACGCATAGCCGGATGGAACCATCCTTCCACAAGCACTATAGGAAACGCCCAATCCGAATTACTGTGTTCAATTATCTTCCTTTTCACCAGGTCGGATAGCAGCTCCTTTATACACCATATAATGTGACATGGGTCGTCGTAGGCCGGCCTGTCACAAGGGCCTGTCGCCTGCATTTGAGTTTCCGCGCTTAGCTTAGCTCACAAAGCGAGCAGTTTCCAGTGGCACCACGAGCAGGAACGCACATCGACAGACGAATTCGTGAAATCGTCAAGCTCTCCGACAATCAGTGCGGTTTTGTCTGGTTGTGGGACCATTGGTGCTATACACGCCGCCCGACTCCTGGTGGAGAAGCATCGCGAGAAACAAGCCGGTGCGTATGGCCTTTCTCGACATGGAGAAGGCCTTCGACCGCGTACCGCGTGAGGTTATATGGTACGCCTTACGACAACACAACGTACCTGAGGAACTCATAGTGGTGCGGATGCTCTACTCTTGCCCAAAGAGTAGAGTGCATGCTGCAGCTGGAACCTCAATGGAGTTTCCCATCTCTGTTGGGGTGCACCATGGTTCTGCGCTTTCTCCACTCCTCTTTGTTGTCGTCATGGCTGCCATTACGAGAGACCTTCAGAAGCCTGTCCCATGGACGTTGCTTTATGCTGATGACGTAATGCTCGCTAGGGAACTCGAGCGGCAGCTGCAAGCTTGGTGCGACCACCTGGCGATGCTCGGACTCAAATTGAACGTCAAGAAGACCGACTTCCTAACGACTGACGTAAACGAGTCCGGCCATTAAGATTGACGGCACTGAGCTTGCACGTACTTCGGTGTTTAAATACCTGGGATAAGCAATAGCGTCTGACGGCAATCTGACGGTTGAAGAGAACTCACGCGTGAGTGCAGCTTGCTCCAAGTGGCGTTCGCTGACTGGCGTGCTCTGCATTAAGAAGATACCAGAGCACCTGAAGTCGAAGATCCACAGAGCAGTCATCCGGCCAGTAGCGCTGAGTGTTGGCCTGCGACTAAGGAAGTTGAAACGCGCCTCAGCGTCATAGAGACGAAGATGCTGCGCTGGACGGCTGGAGTCATGCGCATGAACCGCATCCGAAATGATGCTATTCGGCAGAAGTTCGGTGTTGCGCCGATAGCGGACAAGATGCGCGAAGCTCGCTTGCGATGGTACGGCCAC
The DNA here is from genome assembly GCA_947396885.1 of Heligmosomoides polygyrus polygyrus. Taxonomy (NCBI): domain Eukaryota; kingdom Metazoa; phylum Nematoda; class Chromadorea; order Rhabditida; family Heligmosomidae; genus Heligmosomoides; species Heligmosomoides polygyrus. The sequence continues at coordinate 44,240,397 of OX377206.1, forward strand.
GTTCTGCGTGGGAAAGAAGACATTGGGGCGTATCGAGAGGTTTCTCAATTCCGTGAGAGCCCGCCTACGAGCTGCTGTACTATCGCTTGCCAATAATTTCGCCATCTCTGACGTTACCGCTGCAAACCCTCTCTCTCTAACTTCTCTGGGCAGGGCCCTGAATATACTTTTGGCTCTTCCCGTTAGATGGTCGTCACCCATTATTTCCATCATAATAGTCTCACATCCTATCACACTGTCATACTTTCGTCTAAACCGTCTCACAAATTTTTTAAAGTCTTCAATTTTGTCTCCTTCGAAGACACCTGGGTTTGCTACCGCCAAGGATCTCAAATATGTTATCAAGTGTCGACTTAACGAACCTGGCCCTTCCAGCGCCGGTGCGTCCATCGTTGTTGTCCTTGAACGTTGCCTCCAGTCCTCGGCAAAACACTGTCCAGTCGAAGGCGTCATTGGCTCCTGCAAACAGCTCGATTTTCTTCCCTTATCTAGCCCTTGATATTTCTCTTTCACGTAGAACTCCTTACCTTGTAACTCCTCTTTCGATCTTCTTTGGAGATCCTTAACTGCCTCCTGAACCCGCAAAACAGTCGTGTCAAGCTGTCCGCAGATCTCTGCCAATATCTCACCATCCCTTTCTATTGTTGCTACATACGCTTTCCAGTCCTCTAAGTCCTTGATCTCTGTGTTCTAGCGCAGATTTCAGTTCTTCCAGCAAATCTCTAGGTATACCTATGCCTGCTACGGCACCTATGTCCTCCACCTTAGTGATGGCTTCCATCATTTCCTTATTCACCTCGCTTCTTTTCTCTTTTTCTATGCGGGAGTCACTTATAAGTTTATTAACTCTATGGTACATCTCCTTCAGTGATTTTATGCACTCTGGCCCTGTATCCTCCCTATTTCTGCAACTAGCCTATGGGCCTTGATTCTCGTCCGGTGCCTCGTCGAACTCCATGAGCTTTTCGGGAGTCCTGCAATGCCCGACTCAGCTAAGATTTCTTTCACAACTACGGTATACCGACTCACGTAAGGCTCGGGTACACCTGCACTGGTTTCTTCTATACCTTCCAACAAGCTCACTCAGGGTACCCTTGCCCTCGATAGCCTCGGAGTGATACTTGATGACGACTGAGCGAGCCGGCACATCCGATAGAGCTATTGCTTGACCGAATAATCAATGCCTAGCGAAGGGTTTTACGCCTTTTCTTTCTTGTGGCAACCCTCTAGGACGTCGATATTAGGAAACGATCGACAACCCTACGATACCTGCTCAATACTGTTCGGCCCCCATGTAGGCCGGGTAACGTATAGTTTATAGTTTCGTTGAGCTAAGTACCACTGAGTTCTCGATTCGTCGAATTGAACGGAAGTCGGATTTAACAAAAATTTCATTTAGAACGCAACAGAACGACAAAACACAAACTGGAACCCTGGCGTAGGGTTCTCAGGCGGCAGGCCAGTGGACGGGGTGTCTCCGGCTTGAGGGCCTAGCAGAAGGTGTCCGAGACGACGAGCGGGTCCTCGAATAGGCAGATTTGTCCGCCTGGCAGAATAAGAGACTGTCCCTACAATAACCTCTCGCTATTTATATGCAAACTTTGGCGCCCAGATCATGTTCTAGGCCGTGGGGGTGGGCAAGACGCAGATTGGCGGGGTCTCCTTTGACTTACCTAGACCCTCCTGCGCTTGAGGGGCACCCTTTCCCTTGGCCCGCCTTCCCTATGTTCCGACACTAGATAGAAGACTGAACACAGCGGCCGTAAAACGGAAGGATAAGATTAACAATGGTGAGCAGGAAAAAACAACAATACGGAAAATTATGAGCAGAAAATAAGAACAAATAGGAACGTTAATTAGGAAAAGGAACGTGAGAACACAGCTACATCACAACAACATGTTTACTTATATGAAATCAAGGCATATTAGAGCTATGAACTGGAGGCTAAAGAGAACGAGCGACTAAAATGTTGCTGTTAGGTGATATCAGCGAGGTATAGTGTTGAAATTAGGTCTACCTTCCTAAATTTTTCTCGAAAAGCAAAAGTATTTGGTAACTCTAATAGGCCTGGGCCAGATTCATCAACCACTTACCGTCCGGTAACGGTGAAAAGTACCGTCAAACCTGATGCTGATGAATGTCATATCAGGGGGTTTGACGGTACCTTTCAACGTAACCGGCCGGTAAGCATTTGATGGATCTGGCCCCTGCTGGAGGTAACATTTGTAACCAACGAATACCTTGGTAAAAAAAGAGAGCGAAAGCTTTTTCGCGATTTTTCCTTTTAATATTGGCATACTGGAAGCGGAAGTTATTGCCTTAATGTAGGACCCAATACTTGCAAGGCCTTAGTCGCGACTCTCCTTACTCCTCGCCTTTGAACTTATGGCGGGAGTAGGTTTCCTACTCCTTGCAACTAGATAGTGCTGGTTATTTTGCCGCACTCACTTTAAACCGATTTCGTGTAAGCTTTTCAGTTTTAAACCAATTGGTGACCAGAACTTCTTTAGCGCTCGGGTTGACTCGGAGGTCTCCATTCGTTTCGGGTCTGCTGCAGGTCGAAACGAGTTTACTAGGCGACAAATTTTCGCTATTTGTAGATGGTCTAGTGGCCCTAAGAAAAAACGAACGTCAGCCCTGTGCTCCGTGTTACAAGACCGTGTACATAGGTCTTGTTGGGAATCGCTGGGTTAATTTCACAGATATTCCTTGTAAGGCCAAGAAAGCCTTCCATCTCTCCTGAGTTGGTGATTTGGTACCTGACTTGTCTGAGAAGGATAAAACGTTGACTTCTTCATCGACTGCCAACGCCACTCATTGTACTGGTCAATTTCGTTTTCAAGTCCCCTACGCGACATCCCGTAGTGGTAAAGTTCGCTCCGCATCCTACAGTGGGACTGACTACCGTTGCGTTTGATCCTATTAATTCTTTATATGCTTGGATTATTATGCTCGGATTATTCAAATAACTATTGTCTTGTTATTCGTTTTATCCATTATATGTTGATTTGCAGGATCAATTCCTCAAGCAACTGCAAGGATATCAGCGTTTGATGAGTACCTGCTATCCTGGTTCGAAAATCGACTTGGAAGTTACTGTTCAGGACGTTCTCAGCTACTTCTCAGACATTGCTCAGCAACATTAGAGAACTCATTTATCTATTTGCTTGTGTTTCCATGCCGCTTTAAATTCCATGCTATTAGTAATTGTCAGACGTGATATTAAAAAGTTCGTTTGATTTCTTTTTTCTCAGATGTGTTGATTGTAAGTAGTTGTGTCGTTTCCGACAGCGCTATAATCATTTAGCTAGTTCTGTCAAACATAAGGAATTCTGAAGTACTCGTGCAGGAAGGCGCTCAAGTTGTTGTGGACTGAACAACAGACTATCACGAGTTTGCCGCAGTAGTTTCCCTGCATTAGTAATCAAATATACCCTGAAGGAACGTTTACCAATTCTCAAGGGTTCAGAGCACTGTCTCAGTACTTCTCAATTTATTGTTTGAATGTGTTTGCTGAGATGAAGAGGTCATATGACTCCAATATTTTTCGGCTTTGCTGTGTGTAAGGAAAATGAAACTTTTTTCGAAACAGACTGCGTTCATATGTATGGTAGTACGTGGTGAAGCCCATGTAAAGAGATGGAGTGGGTGGACAATTGATCCTGGTTTTACAAGTTGAACGTGTAGGGAAAATGGCTTTGATTTGAACCGCAAACGCCTCCTGAATGGCAGTGAATGGCGCAGTGGATAGTCACGGTTTTTCGAGGGTTGAGGGTTCGCTTCTCGTGCGGTTGACGGGTCCTCGTTCGTCGACGCTGCGGCTGCCCGCAGCGCGTCTGCAGTCTCCTGCTGCTGGCGCGCTATTTTGCATGTCGTCGCCGTCTTTCGGCCGATACTCCTGCAACCAACGTCTCACCATAGTATGTTGTCTATCCACCGCCTAACACACATTTGTTGGTCCCGATGCGGAACTGAGCTTGGCGCCTAACCGTGAAAGGAAAAGAGTCCATTTAGACCGTTCAGGGCAATGATGGATCTAATATGGGCATCAGAAATGGTAATTGTCTTGACATTATTGAGCATTCTTTGAGCAAATGCTGACGGTGGACCACAACGAAGGCCTAGGTTTCCACAAGCTAAAGTGGATCTCCCTCGATAGAGAGCCTTCGGGCTCTCTTGCTAAGAGGGATCTGGGGCCGCTTGTCGCAGGGTCACGTGGCGCGTCCCCGGGTGGTGGATAGGGGAATTAAACGCGAACCAAATGCGACCGTGTACTGCCCAGAGACGCAGGTGGGATGCAGGGGATGGACTCCTTGCTCCTGCTGTGTCGGGTCATCGCGTTCCTTGTGCGTGGGAGCGGCATGTTCATGCACAATGTGCGTAGATGTGTTTGCGCCTGTGCGTATTGTAACTGTGTCGGCTCGGCCAAAAGCTTGCACTCGGTAGACTGGGAGTACATGTAAGGCGATTCGAGGCCGCCTTAAGTCTCGCCCCGTCCGTTCGGCCAGTCTGGCTGGCTGCCCGGAGTTCTTCGCCCACACGACAGAGCCCGACTAGCTACCCGTGTGTACTTCAGTCAAAAACAGCAGCACTAAAGGGCCTCATTCCCTGACCCCGAAAGAGCCCCATCTCTGCCGCGATGGGAAGGACGACTGCGGAGAGGCTGCTAAAATCTCAGGGCCTGACCAGGCTGCGCAAATTGAGAACGACTAGGATGACGATCTGTACTTACAACGCCCGCGCGCTTGCATCGGAAGCACCCGTCGAGGGCCTGATGATGCAAGCCAGGAAGATCAAGTGCTACGTCATCGGACTGACCGAGACGAGAAGACACCACCCCATTGATACCGCCTACGACTCCGGAGAAGAACTGTTCCTTGGAACATGCACAGCAGGAGAGTAGGCAGCGTTGATGTCCTCGTCAACACGCACTTGGCCATGAACATCGATTCGTACGAGTCTCTGACAACATGAATCGGACGTCTGTGACTGAAGCGATGTGGATCCGTGCCAGCTTTGACTGTATTCGTCGCGTACGCCCAACATCCGACTACGAGGACGAAGAGGTCGAAGCCTTCTACGTGGAGCTGGAGAAGTTCTATAAGGAAGATCACACCTACAAGGTGATCGTCGGCGACTTCAACGCCAAGATCGGGCCACGAAGGTCGCCGGAAGAACTTCACATCGGAAACCACTGGTTGGAGTGGAACGAGCAAGGTGAAAGGCTGTCTGAGTTTATCATGTCGACCACGACCATCCATGGAAACTCACAGTTCCAGAAGCCTCCCTCCCTACGATGGACCCTGGAATCCCCCGGTGGCCAGTTCCACAACGAGATCAACAACATCATCTTCAATCGC
>OX377206.1:44245957-44268440 GCA_947396885.1 Heligmosomoides polygyrus polygyrus
CTGTTTGATTCATCCATTTTCACCGCACGCTTGAGATGATGAATGAATATATGATTATATAAAAGAGGTAGCCAGCAGCTGTAGTGAGGAGGCTGCAGCTGGATCCGAAGAGCCGCTGGTGCGAGAGGCATACGAGACTGGCTTTTGCCCTGAGGCGGCTGCTTATATACGTTTTCCGGGGGGAGGGCAGTCTGGCGGTAGAGGCCTGTTGGGGGCGTATCGCTTATCGATCGTGCCGGCGGGCAGGCCGGCTCTCGAACCGATTATTGATTGAAGTATCATGATTCCGTTGTACGGAAGTCGTGACAACTAGAGATCTCGAGGTCATAATCACCGGTTTTGCCCAAACTTCTTCCTGGGGGGTTATTTAGTGCGCTGATTACGAATCCGCCGTCTGTTTTTAAAAATCCCGCCTATTTGGTAGGTTAGCTGTCGTTTGAGGGTGGTCGAGTCAGGATCAGCGATCACCCTCAATTATCGGTATGGGTGGTCTCCTACCATAATCGGCCAAATGGACTTCGGCATCGTGTTCGGCATTCCGAATCATCCCTGCCCTTAGACGAAGTTTGAGCTAAATCGGTGATCCTAACCCGACCACCCTAAGTTATCTAGAAGAAAATCCAAAACCTACCGAAATAGGTGGATTTTTCAGAAACGGACGTCGGATTGATAATCAGCGCTGTAAATACCCCCCTAGATGATTTGGTCGAAGTTTGATCGGGAATTTTGGCCAATTTCGAAAATATCGATTTTAGATGACGTCATCGTCCGTCTGCCGCGGCCTAAAGCGCCCCCCCCCCCCGTCTTCGATGCGAAACTGTCAAAAAATCGCTGATTCCAGATTTGATTGAGAGTGACACCATTCGATATAGCTTTCTGAGCTAAACAGAAGGGCACTATTGCGAGTGTTGAAAACTCAAATATGGGCGAGCAAGTGCGGAAGAAACTTCACCGCTGCCCTCCGCCGCTCTAAAATGGCTGCTGGAACTAAAGCAGATTAGGCAGCTGGTGAGTTATGGGCGCTCCGTCGTAAAGTACCTTAACTGATTTGCTGGCCTGCGCATTCGTAGGCCGCCAGCTTGTCGCGTCTTCCCACAGTGGTCGGTTGAAATTGGAAAAAATCGCGTCACACAAGGCTAACCTGCATATTCGCACCGCTATAATTTCGCATGTTTAGAAGCTACAAAGATGTACTTTTGCGGGCTAGTAAAGCTTTCTACCGCCTACAAAATGCACGAGCCCCGGCTGGAACAATTCGATCTCGACTGAGTTACTGCGCTCCGAACACGCCCGCGCATGTAATTTGCGAGCTATCGCGCCTGCTCGATTGATAAGTTCGATTCTATATGCATTATTCATGGCGCACTCCAAAGGCAGGCTCGACAGTCTTAGATCAATTCCTGATTAGAATGGAATTTCCGATAAAACTCCCCAAACGCTCGTTCTACAGGTTGTCGCGACCACTCGATTGATTCTGTCTGGCCTATATGCATTGTTCAGCTCTACGGAGATTTATACGTCAAAAGATAGAACTTGAGCTGCTGAGTTCAGACATATGTTTGCTTCCACAAGTACTTGATTTCTAAAGAAGTTATTCAGAAAGGCCGCTTTAGGCCGTTCTAAAGCGACCTATGTTAGCCTGCGCGGTCTTTCCGACTAATTACCAAAAGACATGTCCGGTACTGTAGAAACAAGCCTCCGAATGTAGATGGGCACGATTCTAAAAATTAGACCTCAACACGGTTGATTGGAGAACGAGGCAGTCAAATTCAAGATTTCAGTCAGGTTCTGAGGAGGTGAAGGCTCAATTACTGAACGAAATTACGATGAGGCCTGTATGACAACAATTTTGCTACGCTACGTTTCCCTGCGCAAGCAAGAAAGGCTTTTTTCCAGTTATAAGTGTCGCTCTTAAATTATGAAGTAGCCTTAAGGCCCCCACAGAGTTCTGCGGCAGCGCCGCGGCCCTATGCTTAACCATAGGGCAGATACGCAGAGCTCGGCGGCGTCCCTGCCCTATCCTTAACCATAGCGGCGACCGGCGTTGCCGCAGAACTCTGTGGGGGCCTTTAGTAATGCAATACGTTTTTAGCAGATTTTCTTGTTTTCCAGACATCTAATAAATAATATGATTACCAGCACGTAAAGATATTCAGTTCCCGCAATCGATTCCGCGACCATTTTCAAGTAACGACTTTGTGATTTTTTCGTTTACAAAGTGAAATGTTAGAAGAGAGCAAGGACAATTGCAGTTTAGAATAAGATGTGTCATTTCGTCGATATTATTACTTGCTTAGGCCTATGTTATACTCCCGCGGGAGCATCCGCGGATGGGCGGAAATCCCTCCGGGACCCCGCGCCGGGCCACTCGTGGCGGCCCGCCACACCCGCCGTCTGCGGATCGCCGCCGACTGACGACGAGGGGGCTGTTAAGGCCCCCCCCCCCCACCCCCCAGACTTCTGCGACGAGCGGCGGGCGGCGGACGGCGAAATCGCTGAAGGCTCGTGCACAGTTCGGCAGCGCAGTGAACCACCCATGTTGTAGCATAGGCGGTTCACTGCGCTGTGCCACAGCGCGGAGCCACCGCGCGGTGAGGGGCCGTGCACACTCACCGCGCAGTGGCACCGCGCGGTGTCACTGCGCTGAGGGAATTGGAGCTCCCATTTTCACCGCGCTGTGCCGTGGTGTGGCGTGTGGCTCGCGGGATTGCGTACCATGCGCGCCTCTGCTGGCAACTTTCCAGCTACGCAGCGCTACCGCACCGCGCCGACGTGGGGGATGTGGCAAAAAATGAACCTCTCAGCGCGGTGCCACAGCGCAGTGAAACTGTGCACGAGCCTTGAGCCACGCCGCTCAACGGCGGCTGCCGGCCGCCCAGCGGCGCCGCTCAACGGCGACGGCGAGGTACTGTAGTCCTTCTAGTCGGGACCAACTGGTGCATAACAATAACGCGCCCCGATGATGATCGCGCGCCCGCATCAATGTGAATCAGCTGTTCAGTGGTATCAGCAGTGACTCTGGCGGACACGGGGCTAGACGCGCTGCAGGGAGGAGCCTGGCACGCCCAAGATTTTATTCATCTCGAGAAGGCGCCCAGGTAGCCCGCCAAAACGGGGGGCGGGGCTTATCGAGTGCTTTGGGAATAGTCATGGGCAAGATTCGGCCGGCCCGGCCCGCGTGAGTTTTAGGCGGGAAAAAATTCGCGCAACGGACGTGAGCTGCGGACTGCATTTAGAACGACGGTACTCTAGAATCGCCCGAGATGGTGCCTAGCATGCCCGTCAAGTGGCTTGCGCGTGAGCCCCTGCGCACTGGCCGTAGCCGGCGGGAAGCGTTGAATCCCACGCCTCTAGGGTACTGTAGCATTTGTACTCTAGAATCGCCCGAGATGGTGCCTAGCATGCCCGTCAAGTGGCTTGCGCGTGAGCCCCTGCGCACCGGCCGTAGCCGGCGGGAAGCGTTGAATCCCACGCCTCTAGGGTACTGTAGCATTTGTACTCTAGAATCGCCCGAGATGGTGCCTAGCATGCCCGTCAAGTGGCTTGCGCGTGAGCCCCTGCGCACTGGCCGTAGCCGGCGGGAAGCGTTGAATCCCACGCCTCTAGGGTACTGTAGCATTTGTACACTAGAATCGCCCGAGATGGTGCCTAGCATGCCCGTCAAGTGGCTTGCGCGTGAGCCCGTGCGCACTGGCCGTAGTCGAAGAGAATTGCTTCACAATCGACGAGAAGTCGATTGTGAAATCGTGGAGCGATATTTTCGTTGGACTACCGTTCGCGTTCGTCTTTTCGGCGTATTTTCTGCATGAAGTCGTGATTTTCAGATAGTTGCACATGTGGCGCGTCCCCGATGATGTGGTTGGAGAAGAATTCTGCAGTCGATTGGATATCGAGCTGCGCGATTGCAGAGAGGAGTCGATTGAAGTGCTGAAGAACATCCACATGTTCGGCAAACTGCAGGTGAGACTCAGCAGTATCCAGATGTGGTTCGATTAGAAGTTTTTCTATGTATGTTCATTTTCAGTCATTGATGTTGGTCAAGTGTGAGTTGAGGGATGAAGATATTCGCAGCATGCCGATGCCGTCGAAGACGGTGAAGTATTTGTGCCTTCAAAGGAACGCTCTACGGAATCCCTGGGAGGCGATAAGGGAGAAGTTCCCGTCGGTCATCCATTTGGATCTGAGGCGAAATAGGTTAGTGACGTGAAGCAAACTTGGTGTGAGGACTTTTTACGCACCATTTGATGCAGGTAGTTCTTGCAGAATTGTGTATCCGGTTCCCGTGCAAGGAAATCGTGCAACGAGTTTTTGCAGGGTCGACGTTGACCTAGACGATGAGAGGTAAGGGGTTCGCTTACTAGCAATGGTGTTTGAAGGCTACGTGAATTGTAGATTTAGGTGGATGAAAAGTTTGAAGGACTACTGTCCCGGCTTATCGCATGTGGGCGCGATTCCTGTCTTCCCTGCTGAGGCGGCAACTACGCTGGAGGATGAAAATGTGTCCGACTCAGAGGTGCGTTGCGGGGTACCGGAGTGAGGTATTTTGGTATGGGTAGGAAGCGGTTTTTGAGTTGGACTGGTTTTCCTTATAGGACGACAAGAATTCCGAAGGAGGCTGCGAATGGAGCGAGTCGGACGATGGCTTTGGATGCTGGTCGGAGGCATCGGATGACATGTCGTCTTGGAGATGGTTATTTGATATTTGATGTGAAAGTGGATAAATGCTGTATGGTTTTTTTCGTCTCGAGACGAAGTGTTGGTTGGCGTCGAAGTCGCCTGTTTATTTTTTAAACTGCCTTTTTCATTGGTAAATGAAGGCGATCAGCTGTGTTTAGCAGTGGGAGATGTAAGGTTTTTTGCAGGCGCAAGGGCGACTGGCTCAAAGCATCACGTACGCGTGGTGCTTTGAGCCAGTAAGGAGCTCAGGCGACGAAGGCCGCCTTTTCTTCGAAGGTTCGGTTTTGTAGAGGAGCACTTTTGTTGGGTTGTGGTAGTTTTTGAAAGGTGTAGAAGTATTTTCAGGTGAATGGAGTGGTGTGGGCGGACCCCGAAGGACGGGAGGGACGCAGGGAGGCAGTCGAGGCAGTACCAGACGGTACGTTGTTGTGTTTCTGTGTGAAAAGCCCGCAATCCTCATTGTCGGTCGTGGATTGCGGGCTGGAGGCGTCGCGCCGGGCTCGCGGCGGCCGCGTGCGACGGCGCTCGATGTATGGTGTGCTCCCCCGAGCGCCGTCGTACGCGCTGCGGTCGCGGGGCGGCGCGCGGCGGAGTTTGAATCGGCCGGCGCGGCCCGCAGTCTCAGCGGAGGCTGGCTGCCGCGCGGTCGGTCAGCCAGTGTGCTGATGTTGCATGCTTCTCGTCTTTATTCGCTATTTCACTATTTCACTCTTCGCTCCGAATTCTATTGTGTTCGCGTCTCTAGCTTGCCTTCTGGCACCGATAAGAATAAGCAATTCCAATGGAGGAAGAATTGAATTGCATTTGCATCAGCCACCTGAGCTGTGGAGTGGAGATGGGGGAGGATGGGGGAGGGAGGAAGGGGGGGGTGATCGGGGACTTCTGGCATCTGGCAACGATAGAAGCACCGATGAAGGAAGAATTGAATGAATTGCATTTGCGTCAGCCAGCTGAGCTTGAGCTTGAGCTGTGGTGTGGAGAAAGGGGGGGGGGTGATCGGGGACTTCTGGCAACGATAAAAACATCGATGGAGGAAGAATTGCATTTGCATCAGCCAGCTGAGCTTGAGCTGTGGTGTGAAGAGGGGGGGGGGGGGGGGGAGGTGGGGGAGGGGGTCGAAGAAAAGAGAAGGCAAAAGGAGACCCAAATGCAATTTCTTTTCCAATTTCTTCGAAGTTGTCGAAGAAATTGGATTGCATGTCAGATGGCACATAAAAACACCCCCTATATGCAATCGAGTGGGTCAGGCCTTCGCGATGGCCAAACTCATAGAATAGCAACGTCGAAATGGATGCGATCCTTTTAAAAAATGTGCATCCTAAGAGGGCTGTATGAGGGGGGGGGGGTTACGTGCCATCGACTTCTCCTAGACCTCTGGAGTCCATAAAGTACTATAGTGCCATCTTGTCTGTTATTTAGTTTTGTTGTGTTCGTGTTTCGATCCGTCTTGTATGTCATCAGGGATGAGCTAACAGCCGTCCGACTTCTTCATTAACGCGCTATTGCGATAAGCAAATACAGATATTCCTATTCCTTCCACATTTGCTACATTTCTTAGAAGATTAAGAATCAATTCAGAGCATGCAGATTCCTCTAGTGATCATTAAGATTCAGATTCTTTTAGTTTTAATTAAGATTTTAATTTTTAAGATTAACTCTGAGCTCTGCATTTCTGTTCCCCTCGAGGCTGCTAAACCAGCGTACGATCCTGCGCCGTTGGCTCCACTACACGGTGCGCAAGCGCGCGCCATCGCGAAGGCCTGACCCAATCGATTGCTTTTACATGCCATCATCATTTCATCTGCATCATCTCATTAGCTTCAATGGCGCTATGTGACTATGAACGGGTCGGATAAATTCAATGAATCACCTAGGATGGGACTCAGCACATCCTAGGTGATTCGTTGAAATAAAAGGATTCATGCAAAACGGTAGGGAGAGGGAAAAAAGACTCACCTAGCTCGCTTTACGGCAGTTTCGGCCGGTAATTTAAAGGGCGTTCTCCTACTATTGGACCTAGGTCCTGCAGCGAAGATGATATTGCACGAGGAGAGAGAACGGAGGCGTGGAGTGCGCGAGACGGCGCGACGAAAAACCATCCCAAAAACCATCCCAAGCGGTTTTTTGTTTAGAGTTCTTTTAGAGCTTTTTTGGCGCTATGGTGGTTGGGGGGGGGGTCAGCATGGTCTGCCGCGGCGGGCAGCCGCGGCGTGTAGCGGCTACATATAGCGAATGTGAATGCAGTCTTATCTCCGCTTTTCGATTACAGATCCGTGTTTTACGTGGTTCCGAATTTGGCAAGGGAGGGAACTCCAGGATGTAGGCAATCCTAGCACGGGTGCGCCACTCGGGCCTCACCCTGGAGTCCCTTCCCCTGCCTAAATCTGTGCTCTGCTCCGCGTCAGCGGAGGAGAGCACAGAACAGAGCTATAGCATTGTTTGGTTGTTTGCTTTACTATCAGTGTGTTACCGTTTCTTTTTTTTTTGTCTGTGACACTTTTTGCAAGGTGACCCCCCAACTACCATAGCGCTTTTTTTACTTGTGTATGATGTGGGAGGGAGGGAGGAGGGGGAGGCGCGCCGAGGGGGTTGTAGCGAGAGGGGGGGGGGGTGGATTCGGAAGGAAAGGGAGGCGCGCCGAGGGGGATGGGAGTGAGGGGGGATTCAGATTTGGGCAAGGGAAGGGACTCCGGGGTGTGGCCGAGTTACGCACCCGTGTTTAAATTGCCTACACCCCAGAGTCCCTTCCCTTGCCTAAAATCTGGAAGCAAATTTAAGAAGAGGAATATCTGTTCTGTGCTCTCCTCCGCTGACGCGGAGGAGAGCACAGATTTGGGCAAGGGAAGGGACTCCGGGGTGTGGCCCGAGTGTACTTAGGTCACTCGGAGGACCCCCCCCCCAAGCAAGATGGAGGACCATTCCGGTTAAATGGTAAGTAGTTTTGTATTGCTTTATCCGACCCCTTCATAGTCACATAGCGCCGCTTCAATTGTTGTGGACATCAGCTTCAGCTGTTGCGGAGAGGGGGAGGGGTGGAGTGGTGGAGGGGGGGGGGGAGGAATTGGGAAGAGGGGGATCGAAGAAAACAGCTATCATATGAGTCGAAACGGTTGCCTGGTTTGGGATCAGCACCAGCATATTATTATGTTTACCCGTTTGTTAGCACCTTTTCGACTTCTTTCATGAAAATAATAAAATTTGTTTTCATCTTGAAATGACCTCTTCATCTTGAAATACTTGAAATGGGTCTTGCTCGACTGTTCGAAAATGGAAAAGCACATGCGCTACTGTACGAGTACAGAGGTAAAAAATTGCTACGCACTCGGACTAGAGGCGTTATTAGTATTTGCCCTTATCACGAATCTGACACCATTTACTGAATCCCCGACCTGTTATTGCAGAATTAACGTAAGTTATGTATGAGTGCTTGGGTGAGAAGTTACCAGTTTCCTCAAACTTCATGAATGATGGTTATTGAATGTGGGGATCACGAACCAGCCAGGCACAGGCAACCGTTTCGACTCATATTACATGGAAACCAAATTGTGACCTTTCAACCATCAAAACGTCGACGGGAACCGAACCCATGACCCAATTTCTTTGAAGCGGGAACGTTACATAGTGGTAAGGGCTTCAGTGAGCCACCGACGACGATGGATCGGCCGACTGCGACAGGCAAGGGAAGAGTTGAAGCCGTACTTGGAAAGGAGCAGGTATCGCTGAAGGATTTGGGAGAGCTCATAGCCTCGACGGAAAACGGCATGGATTATGAGGTGCGATGTGGTGGAAGGAAGCTCAAAGGTGTGAAAGTTGAGTTATGCTTCCATACCGGTTGTTCTTCAGCGCATTGTGACCGAAAAAATGGAAGGCATGCATCTGGACGTCCACGGGCTCAAGGATGAAATGCAGCGGTCGATGGCGTGCGTCGGGAGGTCGACCGACAACGTGGTCTGCGACCTTACGCCGATAGTCGAGTTTCAAGGAAATGTGCTAATTGGGGTCGCCAGCACGGTAAACATTTACATTGGATTAGCTTGTCGAAGGAGTGTCGTTGAAGATTGCATTGAAGTTGGATGCGGTGTTGACCTCTTTGCCTGTCATGAGAAGGCAGCTGAACGGTCTTCATTTGAACGTTTTCGCGGACTGTTTAGCCGACATACCGGCTAAGACAAAGATTTCGACCGCCAACATGAGTACCGAATGGAAAGTGGAGAGGCAGGGACCGTTTGTGGTGAGAAATAAGTCTTTTGCGTCTGCGGCTTATGTGAAATAGTCGTCGCTGCGTTAAGGAAACCGGCTTGAAAGAGATGTTGAAATTGTGGGAAGGACGCGATGTGAGTGGATATGGCGGCGGCTTGAAAGGAATAGCCACTGCCTTTTATAGGCAGTACTTTCGATCGGTATGTGATCCTTTACACGGTCCTCGGTCCTGAGAGGAGACGTAGATCGCAACGGAGGAGAGGTTTTCCTAGGCGTGTCGTCCGGCGACAATGATCCAGAGCTACTCCTGCCGTCAGGGCAGGAATCGCGGGAAGGACAAGAATTTAAAGGATCTTCCGGAAGGCATCCTTCACAATTTAATAGGTGCGCCCTCCTTCCTCTTGAAACAGTGCGTTAGTGCGTTACTTCGACTCTCTGCTTTCCAGGAGTTGTTCTCGATTCGGTTGGCCTAGAAAAGGCTGAGCTCGACATGACGGCGGAGGAGCTAAAAGCTGCTCCGACTGAGTGAGTGGAGTAACGTTTTCGCTTGTCCAGTCGAAGCCTGATGCGTGGCGTCAGTTTCAGCTTCTGGAGAAGCTTAGGCGAGAATGACAATGATCGGGAAGAGCAGCTACGAAAGTTGCGGGACTGCCGAGCGGGATGGAAGGCCCATTTGAGGGGATGCGTGGGAAGTGCGCTGTAAGTCCAGACGTTAGATGTTGCATAAACGGGTATGGCTGAGGTCCCCATAGGATGGGTTTTCATTTTAGGGCGGAGGCGTAATGTTAATAAATGATTGGAAAATAATAAGTTGCTGGAAAGTCGGTGGGCTCTTCCCGCACGTTATCGTTATTGTTCAAGAATGTCATGTAACACGAATCGCTTGGTTGAACGTTTGCCCGCCGTTGCTCGAATCAAGCAACGGCGGGCCAACGTTTAACCAAGCAATTCACTCAGCTATCACGACTACCGCCCCAATGGACCACTCGTACGTTGCAATGGAGGAGGCCATGGATAAGGCCAGCAGCGTCGATCGTCAGGACGCGGATCATCAGGAAGTATCTCCACCTGCTTCCGTTGAAGAAGGGGCAGCTGCCCCAATCCGAGAGGGAGCCGCCGGCTCACAAGGATCGACGGTCCCATATGCTGACATGGAGGTTCCCGACACAGGCTACACCGCTGCTGAATACGCCGAAATGTCGTGTTTCGATATGTTGGGGAGCATCGTCACGTCGCAGTCAAGCCACCAAAGCTGCAGCGAAGGAAGTGTCTACGATCCCTACCAGGTGTACGACCTCGACGACAGCCCACGTGTTGCTGCTGGACAGCAACGAGCCGAAAGAGCAGTGGAAGTAGCGGGACCCGCTCCACGCGACGTGATGGCTCTGCGAAAGCGAGCCTCCATTGAAATGCCTCCCGCCGCCTCCAGCGATGCCGCGGCCTCGTCGCGAGACTCTCCAACGGCCACAATGCTCTCCATCAGAGCTCAGAACCTTATGGCCCACGATCACGTCCCTCTCCAGTCTCTTGGCCAGCTGATTGGATCGACGGAATACGGAACTAATTACGAGGTACTACGGGATTTCGACGTGCCTTCCGTTGACCACTGTCGTACTTCTCTATTCTTCAGCGTCTCGTCACGAACACCATGAAAGGCATGCGGCTCGACGTCCATGGCCTAATACAAATTCAGCGCTCACTGTCGAACTTGGCGACGTCATCCGACAGCGTGGTCCGCGAACTGGTGGCGATTGTGAGGTTCCAAGGCGACGTCATCGTAGGAATCGCCAGTGCGGTGAATACTACCCGATTCTCCTTCTAACTTGTTGAGAGAAGTTTCTTCTACATAGTACCGTTTAAGCTGGACCACGTCTTGGCATCGCTGCCCGTGCTCAAAAAAGACCTGATGAGCGCTGCGTCTAAAGCCCCTCGAGGTACGGAGCCGCCACTTCCGCAAGAGGGGACGAAGATGTGCGTGTCGAACACGACGCGCGAATGGTTCATCGAGAAGCAACCTCCTTTCGAGGTGAGGGAAAACGATGTATTATGAAGGAGAGCCTCGTCCCTAATTGCTAGCGTTTCTAGGCAGTGGACCTGCGGCAGCTTCTCCGGACATGGAAATGGCACACCACCCACGATGAGAGCTTCACAAGGAAGTCGACGGCCTTTTTCAGACATTACCTCCGTTCGGTGCGTGCAGTCCTCAACCACTTCTCCGACTGCAATTCTTATTCGCTCGCACAAATGCGAATCAATCTTAGGCATGCTCACCCGTGAGCGAAATAAAGCAATACAGCTGCCGCATGGCCGGGAATGCGGGCAGAAATAGGAAACTAAAGGACATTCCTGAGGCTGTGGCAACCACACTTGTAGGTAGGCGTTGCCCTCCTCCCATTTCTAGGCTGGAGACACTCCGTCTGCTTTAGACTTCCTGCTCGACACGATCGGCTTGGGATCGGCAAACCTCGACAAGACTGTGGACGAACTGAGGACAGCTCAGCAACCGTATGGCTTCACCAGCGCTTCTTAGCTTTTTGAGTCCCTTCTAGATAGCAAACCGGATTACTTTCAGATGGTGGATCAACCTCGGCTGCAACGACTACGAAAGGGAGGAGCAGTTTCGGCACCTGCAGGACTGTCGAGCAGAATCTTGGACATTCGTTGTGACATTCGTTTCATTCGTTTCGTTGTGACATCCACTTCATTGTGAATGTTCTTTGTGATTTTCAGCGCAGAAGTCCGCCAATGGCCGTGCGTCAGCGGCGAAGAACGTAAGGTGTGTCAGCCCTTCCACGTGTCATGTCCATCGCCAAATATCTTATTTTTCTTTTCAGAGGCGCCTCACTCTTGAAGACCGCCCCTCCTGCAGCGCTGACAGGCACCACCATTGAAGGCAGTCTCGAGGCCGGAGAATGCCACCAAGGATCACAACATTCGTAGCCATGATGCCAGGATCCCTCCACCCCGTGAGTGCCATCCATGTCATTATTGTGACTCCATCTATCTCGTTCTATTGTTGTTGTTTGCCGTCGTTCTCTTGGTGGTCGCGATGCACTTTGACCCCTAAGCTCCCAACCCGACGTTAACTGTTTCTTGTTTGTTTCGATAGACGTTTTTCCCTCTTCATGACGCGTTTGCTGATGGGGGTGCCGCAAAAAAACTCGTAGAAGCGTTGAAGAACTGATCTAAATTTCAAGTCCATTCAATTTCCTGAACATGAAACATCATAAAACCTTCGACATCTATGTTGCTTTACAATGTTTTGAATGTTCTACGGTTCCAAACGACCATGAAGAGGGTGAAACGGGGCCTCTGCGACGGTTCTAACATTTCTATCTGCACGTGGGTGAATTTTACGATGACAGGAAAGCCTTTGTCAGCGAGAAAATTAAGCCCTACGAAGCGTGAGATTTCAAGGAGCGCTCCAAACCTCTTCAATGCTCCAACGAATTATGCGTTAATTAATGCTTTAAAATCGCCATTTCGCCATACCCCATCTACAGTCACACCGCTGTAATTTGATCTAAAACTTCAAAGTAGTCCCCTCCAAACGCTTCCTTTGCTCGTTGTCTCGTTTCTGTCCCCGCAATCGTTTTCCAATGCGCTTCGAAGCACACTAAACCTTACACTGCACTTCTTTATGTAATTTTAACTAATATTTTATGCGTTACACGTTTCTACATTCCTTCAGCTCCGAGCTCCTCGAAATCTCACGCTTTACAGGGCTTCATTTTGTCATGGATAACGGATTTTCCCTCAATGTAACATATCCACTAACGCGCAGATGGAAACCTTATTATCTTCGCACGCACCGTGCTTTGCCCTCTCCATGCTCCTCGGCTTCTTCGCTTGTTCGGGTTCTTCCATTCACCCATTACTTATACTTAGTCAGACATCACTGAGGATTCTCCTATTTATATGTTTCACTCGACTCTGCTCCCACTAAATGTTTAAGGAAGTGTATAAGTGCATCGCGGCCACACCTCAACCTCATTTACATTGCCGCAGTCTTTCCAAACTCACTTCACGACCGATGATAAGAGTTGTTACTCACTTCATGACCGAGATGATTTCAAGTATAGGATACGGTTTCGAAATTTGCCTTCTGTCTGGACTTGATCCTCATTTTCACTCATGTCCACTATGTTATACGATACGAGTTTCGTTTCGGGTTCTTCCTGACTTGTGGCCTCGCAGACTTGTGACCTCACCTCTTCAGTCACCAAATGTCGTCCCTCCGCGTGTCTTCAGTTGCTTTAGTTGTTTTACGTGCTTCTTATCTAGTCTAGATATATTAATCACTGAACGCATTTATTTTACTTCAAGTGCCGTGCCCTCGAGAGAGAGCTCAAAAACGTTTTCCACTCACCCAGTATCAAGATCTAGACTAGATATAACCTCCATTCTCATTTTGACCACTTAGACCTTCTGAAACTTAAGCTGAATCTCTGAATCGACTTTTAACCCTGACTACGACGCATTTACTCCCAACTTCATCTGGAATCTTGTGTTTATTAAATTCCGCTCCTCTTTTAAATGTTACACTTCTAGACAAATTTCCATTGCGTAGGTAGTAATGTGTTCTATATAGTAATATAGCTATATGTGTAGTAACAGATTTCTGTAGTTTTCCTGTTAATTATATATGTATATACAATATTGTAGTGTAACTAGTCGTTTTGTAATAATATAACTATATTTGATAGTGTAGGATTTATGCAGTGTGGTATAGTGTAGGATTTATGCTGTGTAGTATTGTACAGGTTTTTATCCTAATAAATTTTATTCGGTACACCATTGTTCTATACATACCACAGGAAGAAATCTTGATGGACCCTAGGTAGCTTTGATTGCCGCGTTGCGCGGCGGGTGCCGCGGCACGCGGCGACCCCTAGATACGGGGTGTGACGTCACAACTCGCGAGTTGCCCCGGCCTTCCTCCCGATTATTTCCCCACTATGTTCCGAATGCCCCGACATCCGATTACTCTGGGCGTAGTCTGGAGCGAAGCTCGCCCGCATAGGTGCCAGCGCCACCTAGCCCGCCTTCAATCCTTACACCGCCCGCCAAAACGCTCTTGACGCGCCGCTGTTCGGGGGCACCAAAACACATGGGTGTGGCGCAACTCGCCGAGATTTGTCAGAGGAGTATTGAGCTTGAAACTAGGTGTTTTTACGCGGTCGCGCTCAAGTCTGATGCCAGAGTGCTCAGGCGACTTGTGAGGGAGAGTTATTTGGTTAGAAGGGTCGTATGTGAATCATTGTGCTTTCGTTCAAGAGGTTTTTGTCACCGCGATCATACAAATGTCGGACGCGTGATTGACGATTATCCCGCACATTCAAACCACTATCACCGGCAATCCCTCATCCTCCCGGACAGGGGGTGCGTAAATGAAATTCGAAATTTCGTAAATCGTAACTACGCACACCCCTGCTCTCGGACCAACCCGGCGGCGAAGACACCCTCCACCCGCCGCTGGCTCGGGGCACAGCCGGGATGTGAACCAGTCGTCTCCGAAATGGACTACGTTCTGCTGCTCCCCGATAATGGCAACTTCCAGCAAAGCAAATCGACAAGAAGTGCAAGCTCATAACTAAACTGGTAGTTGCGAAGCTAAATAACTTTGTTTTGTTTATTGATGCAAAACCAGGGACGTTCTGTAAAGTCCTTGTTCCTAGTACTCAATTCCTCAGCGGAACTTAGTTTGAAGAGCTGTGTTTGTGCTTAAGCGAACTGAACCGAATGAGCGAAACAACTAAAAACAGCTTTTCTTTCCTTTCCAACAAGCGATGAATAGAGAACTTTATTGAGAACGAGTCTATTCAATAAATTCATTCATATCGGTGGAAACACGGAAAAACAAAGGGCCTCGTCCACTTGTTTGTCATATGCAAACGGCTGCAGTTCCATCTTCGCCAAGCTCTCCCTCATACGGATTGCAGCCTCCAGTTGACGGACAGTGATGGAGATTGACGACTTCGACAACTTCTTGCTCAATCCTAAAGGAAAAGGGAGTGAAATAAGCTATTCATCAATGCCTTAAATGATCTTTGAAACTAACTGTTGTCATCGGAGTGCACTAGTGGATTCTTCTTGCGGACGTAGTTGCTTGCAAGCTTCTCGCAAGCCAGTGGATTGAAACGTGAACCGCAGTGCATTCTACCATATGACACATACTTCTTCAAAAATCCTGAAATCCATACTCTATGGGTCACTCACTAGAAGCTTATTTTAAAGTAAACACAAGTAAACATCAAATCAGAAAGTAAGCGACTCAATTCAAGGGGAGCAGCTTTGACAAACCTGTCGTTGGGTCGGCGGCTTCAAAATATCTTCGAGGTTACATCGTATGGGCTCAGCTGAGTCGTCGGAACTATGGCAACGTGCAGCTGAAAAGTAGGATTAGAAAGTAGGGTTAGATTTGAACTAAATAGAAGTATATGTTGCAACAAAAAAAACGGCTAGAACTATGAACATAGCTATCACGTTCTCTTCTGTTGCTCAGTTTGTTCACTGTCTGACATGATTTGAAAATTCAACCACCCGACGATAATGTCAAAAATGCAGAAAAATACTTCCCTGAAACAGCTGTTCTTTAAAGGGAACTTTCGAGATCAAAATAATAAGGAAAACATGCGCATTAGATTGATTGGAACGTCTGCAAATCGCTAGGACTCCTGTCTCCAAGACTTCCCTTACCCATTCTATTGCGCAACGCAATTTTTCACATAAAAATTGTCTTCTAAGGAAAATAAAAAACAGATCGACACTTAAAAAATTGGACTCAAAAATGGCTGTTGCTCGAGCCTTCTCCCTCACAAAAGAATAGACTGGTGAGAATGAATGCAGGAGGAACGAATGAGAAACACGTACCTTGGACTCGAAGGACTGTATCCACTGCCTCCATAGCTCGGACTTGTCGGGCTGTACGTAGGCGACGTCGGCGAGTAAGTAGGCGAAGTCGGAGAATACCTGAAGCATCAAACAGTCTTTCTAAGTGATTAAGAGTACCGCAGCACTAAAGCATTGTCATTTTTATACTGGCAAGACGGCACTAGGCACTAGACGGCGTTACGACAGCTGCCAGTATTGATCGCCTACAAGGCACGTCTGTGAACTTGCACCAACGATTCTCAACAAGATCTGCATGGTATCGTAGGGCACAAGAACAAGAAGAACCGGGGTGAAGAATGTTCCTGCTGCGAGCCATTGGGTGGCCAAAAAGGCAAAAATTGTCGCTTACTAACTCATGGGCGAGAGGCCAGAGTATGTAACCTCTCCGTGCAACTGGTACTGGTCATTTTGCCACGCTCACTTTGAACTGAATCCGTGTTGGGTCTTTAATTTTAATCCAAATGTAGGCCTGAACTTCTTCAGCACATGGGTTACCTTAAGAAATTCTGGCTCACAATTGCCTAAGATTGAGGAGCTTACATGTATTCGGTTAAAAGTGAGCGCGGCAAAATGACCGGCACTATTGCTTGGGGAAGGACACGTATCCACGACTTTACGTCCATAAGGCGGCAATATTTCGCTATTTTTGGACGATCCAATGACCCACAGCAAAAACGAACATCATCCCTGTGCTTCTTGTTAGATAGAGGACCATGTAAAAACGAACATCATCCCTGTGCTTCTTGTTAGATAGAGGACCATGTAGCCCTGTTGAGAATCATTGGGGGTAAGCCCAAAGACGTACCTTACCTACAACTATGACTCCACTTCGGAGAATTTCAACACCACCTAAAACTAACGTTATCCAAAAACTTCGTCTAAAAGCTTAAGCTCTGAAAAAGAATAACCAGAGGCCAAACAACGGTCCTTAATTTTCTTCTGAAGACTTCCTTCGGATGAGTATACCCTCATTTTAGTAATGCTATCTTATAAGCTCAAGCTTCAGGCTAAGATCTGCAGCAAAATATAAACATTAATCCTCAGCCCACAAAACAAGAACCAAAACGGCACCAACTCACGTCGGGCTCGTTGAACTGTAGGTCGGCGAGGTAGGCGAATAACGAGGACTGCTCGGGGAGTATCCAAAACAAGTCGGAGAGAACGATGGTGACGTCGGTGAATAGCCTGAATATTCAGCTCATCAGCCTTACGAGAAGTCGCTAACTACAGTCAAAAGGAACTATTCTTACTAGCACTCGTCGGATTATAGCTGGGTGACGTTGGGGAATATGACAGCGACGTGGGTGAATAGGACGGAGACATCGGAGAGTAGCCTGAAAGCGTACGAATTAGCCCTAAATGGCACGAAAAAGCTAAGACTCTCCATACTTAGACTCGTGGGGCTGTAGCTCGGAGATGTCGGTGAATACGGCGAAGACGTAGGAGAGTAGTGTGGACTCGTCGGAGAGTAGCTCGGATTCTGCGCTCCGAACGCACTTGAACTCGTCGGCGAGTAGCCAGGTAACATAGCACCTCCATAACGTGGCGTAGCACCTGACGGCGACATTCCATCGAGAGGATCGGTCGGCTATGTCGGCGACCATCCGCCCTCCCTATCAATGAGAACGATAGCCCTCGTAGACGTAAACCAAGTTCAAGGAAGAAGGAACAAACCCTCCATAGCCAGGAGACATTCCGTTAAAATTGCCTACATCCTAGAGTCCCTTCCTTTTCCAATTAGGAAGCACATAAGACGCGGATCTTAATCGAAACGAAGAGATAAGACTGCATTTACATTCACTGTATTTAGCTACTCGCCACGCCGGCCCGCCGCGCAATGCTGTGGTGACCCCCCTCCCCCCGGACCCTATTTGCGCCGAAAATTAAACACTCCGTACGGGATCCAAAAAAAGGACGCGGGTGCTACCTATAAAACACTTCACCACTCTCAACAGAAACAGCACAACGATATAATACTGTAGAATTTATACAAGAAGAAAACCCAAGGAAAATCAGAGCACGAAAACGAAGTGAGTCAAAAGTTACCTCGGTCAGCGACTGCATCTCCTTCCCAACGATTTTCGCCCATGGCGAGATCCTGGAAAGGCAATGCTAACTAAAAGATTAGCTGATGATAGCAAAATAACTACTACTTGAAGGGTATCACTAGGAAACAGACACGATAAAATCGGTCACAACTAGCAACCAAGACAGCGGGCATAATCAGGCACATAACCCTTCATACGTTAAAGCACAGGGGCCGTATGCTCGTCTACCCCGAGCCACCCCCGATGGGGGATGGGGTGCCCCGGCGCGTCTCCCCGGTATGCTCGTCTCGCCCAGCCCCCGTTCGGGGTGAGGCCACGCCCTCCCCGAAGTGGGGAAATCTTCACCGAGCATTGAGTAGGGGGAGAGGCGGAATGGCGCGCTTATTTAGCGATGGAGCGAGTTTGTGTGGAACAGCTGAGATGGCGAACGTCGGCGAGGAGCAAAAACTGAGCTGTATTGGCCGTGTTTGGGATATAGACGTGCTGAACGTGTGTCAGCGATGCACGAAAGTGGATTCCTTGTTTTAATTAACCGTTTTTTCATGGTGTTGTGGCGTGTTCTACGTATTGTGAACCATAAAATCGAACTGGCTCTGTGATAACCCAATGTTTTGTTGGTCTTGAATAGCTTGCCGCTTGGAAAGCATGTTATTTTCAGCAACCACAAAGGAAGCCCGATAAAGAGATTCTAAGGTCAAGATAATTGGTGGTCATGCTTCTAATTCGTGCTGACGGTGACCGTCTTAAGACTTATCTCTCGTTTATTTTATTCTCTGAAGCAGGAATGGAGATTTTCCGACTGGGTTAGTATGAAATTGATGATCCCATTCGATGCGGTACGCGTAGGACGTTTAGGTGATAGAGCGTCTTGCTCCGGCTAAGCAAAATTTAAACCCAAATAACGGTAAATCGTCATTAGAGAATTGCTATCATTTTTTGCATTCTTTAGCCATATTTTTAAGCTGTTTCTGTTTATGAGACAGTTACTCTTGATCTCTTTAAACGATTTTCTAGCGGTTTAGTGGTTATTTTCCATTCTCCGCAGTGCTGCGGCCTGCTATAAGCGGTGAAATAGAAAAGCAACGTGAAGGATTGGATGAAATGATATCCTAACAGGGAGAAATGTGAAAGAAATGCTGGGAGAGATTTAAAATAATGCACTCAATCTGAGTATAGCGGTGCATACAGAAGACCCGTGCGAAGAGGTACGAGGAACGCGAGGAAACTAATAGTAAGAAGGCCGTAGACCTCCTGGTAGGAAGCCTCATCAAAAACGGTTACCCATAGGAGTAGTATAGTTAAAGGAGACACTCGTGGGCATCCAAAATCGATTCGAAGTCTTACTAGACCAACCAGCAATTCTATGAAACACATGGCTTCTAGTTCTATATCAGGAATGGCAGTTATAGGAGAAAAGAAGTGTTGTATGCTGGCTCGAACGGGCGATGTCGTGAAGGTCGTTTTACCGAAGGACATGAAACCTGAAGAACAGAAGAAAGAGACTGTTTTAGAGTTTTCACGTCCGTCATGGATGTACTGTCGACACTGGATGTGGTCAGAAAATATGGAGCCGAACCCGTTCCACGGGTTTTCAGGGACAGAACCTGCCCATATGACACGCTCAGCGATGTGGAGTTTCGCAAGGACTTCCGATTCACTAGACGCGTGTTTTATGAAATCTGTGCGATGGTGCAGGCTGACCTGGAGCCAGTAGGAAGACAACGCACCTGCATGACTGTAGCGGACAAGGTAGCAATGGCTATCCATCTACTTGGCCGTAACGTCATGCAGAGCGACTCTGCTCGGTTAGCCGGATGTCACCAGGGAACGGCATCCATATACTTAGGAAACTGGGAATGTAATAATGAGACAATGAGACATCTCAGCAGTAGCTCGTTTGCTTCTTCATAATCTGAACGTTTTGTCTCTAACTTTGGGGCTAATAGGTTCCGGGGGGGGGGGGGATGATCTTACTACTCAATAGTTATCCGTGGTAAAAAAAATACTTTCCAAACATCAGAAATGGTCCAGCTTCCTTTACCTTATGCTTTACGTCACCTTCACAACGAGTAATTCGAGAACTCACCTCTTCGTACATCTTTGAATTCATCCTCTCATCATCGGCCGTGAGGAGGTAGTTTTTTCCACGAAATACAGCCATCGTTCCATTTCTCTCATCACCCTTCTGAGCGTATTCGCCTGAAACAAACCACCCACAGTGTACCTCAATTGGAACACAAAATTTGACGTTTACGTTACCTTGCAATTTGCGTCCACACACAGGCTCCGCCGTCGACGGTGCTAGACGATACCCCATGGAACTCATCCTAAACGAGCTGTTTGAAGTGTATTCAAAGAGAGCTTTAGCAGTTGTCCCATGATAGGGAGGGGTCTAGGGCGTGTTCAAAGGACACTGCTATTCCGGTTTCAAAAAGCAAGGGGCATAGGGCTGCACTACATGGTGAGACCTCTCCCCACCCTATTTCCGCTCGCGATAATTTATTTCCAATTCACTTCGCATTCTAAATCAAACCAGAAAAGTTATGGAGACCTGACTTACATTGAGTGCTTCTCGTCCTCTTGTGAGCTGCACTGTTGTCCTTCCCTTTGTTCTGATGCTGATTGTTCTTCGCGGCTTCTCCGTCAACCTCGGCACCTTGATTCAAGCTCCTTTTCTCTCCCAGCCGTTGCGACGTGGGCGACCTGTTACTGGAAATGACATTTAGAACACCATATAAAATACAACATATGCCAGCGTTTCGGTAGGGCGGAATCGGAACACATAAGGGAAATTAAATTTCACAGCATGCGGTAAAGGTATGCTTTTAGCAGTGTACTGTTGTGAATCATCAAGCAATACAACAACGAAAACGAGCAAAAGAGAAATAGATCTAATCCAGATACATAGATAGAGCGACTTCTTCATTAAAATTTCTAGCGGTGCTACAAACTGTACTAAAGAAACTTATCATCGCATGCAGTGCAGGACATGCAGGCTCGTTTTATTTTGTAACATTTCTAGTGAAACTTGTCTATTACTTAGGCAATCATTCCCTTTTGGAGATGCATCGATATTCCTTTTCCGCTCTTCTGCATATCATGTATCTATGAGTATGTGTTTGGCATACACAATTGCTTGCAGTAGCTACCCGATGAAAGTTTGCCGATGAAAGCATTTCATCCAACCCAAACAGTTCCACGTTCAACTACCTTGCATCTTGAGATGATATCGAGAAGCATCAACAGTAACGGCTCCTATTCTTATGGTGTAGGATCAAGGTGGCTCTGTAGACTTTGATCGGCTGGACGTATTTCGCATTCTTCATACCATGAAAAAGTCAAGACACATCGGAAGAGTTGCTATTCCAAAAGCTATTCTATTTTTCAGCAGGTTTAGTTTAAAAAAAACGAGGCGGGTGATAAATAAAACATTCCGACCCACCCTCTGGAAAAGGAGAAGGTCGGGTATGTTGCTCTTTGTTTGTCTTCTTTCTAATTAGATGAAAATTCCATAGAGCGTAGTTAATGTGGCGACTGCACTACGTTTAAAAACGGATCTCGTTAAAAACGCTTAAAAACGAAGAAACGTTCAAATACCAAAGAGGAAGGAGATAACGGGATCTTTCACTAACGAATTAAATACAAAACAAACTACTGATAAAGTTACAAATCTCCGCAACGCCGCAATTTCGACCGTTCCTATGATTTCGGAGTACACACTTTCTGCAGTATGGCGTCAAACTCCGAGTCTCCCCTCCCCCGGGGAGCCCCGGGAGACGTGCATGCCATCTCGCTCGGGGTGCCCCGGTCCGGGCATTCACCCCGAACCGGGGTGCTCGCTCGGGGTGCCCCGAACCGGGGAAGACGAGCATACGGCCCCAGAACGAACAAAACCCGCGCCAGTAACCAGGAGTTCGTTGCGGGACCATCTGCTTCGTTAGCTCAACAGCTGACGCGGTGTGCTCCATCGACGGGATGGCACGTAAAAACACCCCCCCCCCGTGCAATCGATTGGGTCAGGCTTTCGCGATGGGGCGCGCGCGCACCGTGCAGTGGAGTCGACGACACGTCATCCGCCGGCTTAGTAGCTTCGAGGGGAACAGGAACATAGATTACGGAAAACAGTGCCAACTTGGCGTAATTCGAAGTTGGGCGTGGGGCCATTTTGCAGTCACGACACGGCATATTTCACGGTAAACGCTAAAGAGAAGCACCTTGCAACAGCTATTACGAAACTGGAGCACAGTGAATTCTAAGCATATGCACTTTGGAAGTGCTCTTACGATTCGTGGTTGTGAAATTCAGTTGGTTACTGAGTGTATATGTCACACAGTCTGTTTTGCTGATACAACCCTCTTAGGATGCACATTTTTTAAAGGATAGC
Source organism: Heligmosomoides polygyrus polygyrus (assembly GCA_947396885.1). Lineage (NCBI taxonomy): Eukaryota > Metazoa > Nematoda > Chromadorea > Rhabditida > Heligmosomidae > Heligmosomoides > Heligmosomoides polygyrus. Next base: position 44,268,161 of record OX377206.1, read on the forward strand.
ATCCATTTCGACGTTGCTATTCTATCAGTTTGGCCCAAAACGTCGGATTTAAGATTTACCTTCGCTCAGAGTTATTCTTAATGAAAGCTAAAAGAATCTACATGCTTTTGGTGAAAATGTCTAAGTTAAGAGTTTCACGATTATGAAATGAAGGACTTCTAGGGATGAGACATGGCAGTTTGAGTTGCTCATTGTTGTAATAAAATCCCAAATCCTTCATCTTAACCACTGCATTCAATATTTGTCCTCACAACGAGTACCAAGCAGAGCACTCCGACTG